>JAJPUD010020303.1:0-24962 GCA_023553655.1 Myrmecobius fasciatus | reverse complement strand
AATAACTATCAATAGTATAAAATATTTGGGAATATATCTGCCAAGGGAAAGTCAGGATCTATATGAGCAAAACTACAAAACATTCTCCACACAAATAAAGTCATATCTAAACAATTGGAAAAACATCAAGTGCTCTTGGATACATCGAGTGAATATAATAAAGATGGCAATACTACCTAAACTAATATATCTATTTAGTACTATACCAATCAAACTCCCAAGAAATTATTTAACTGACCTAGAAAAAATAACTACAAAATTCATCTGGAAAAAGAAAAGGTGAAGAATTTCAAGGGAATTAATGAAAAAAATGCAAATGAAGTTGGCCTAGCTGCACCAGATCTAAAATTATATTATAAAGCAGTGGTCACCAAAACCATTTGGTATTGGATAAGAAATAGAGTAGTGGATCAGTGGAATAGGTTAGGTTCACAGGACAAAATACTCAATGACAATTGTAATCTAGTGTTTGATAAACCCAAAGACTCCAGTTTTTTGGGATAAAAACTCACTATTTGACAAAAACTGCCGGGATAATTGGAAACTAGTATGGAAGAAATTAGGCATTGACCCACACCTAACACCATATACCAAGATAAGGTCAAAATGGATTCATGATCTAGACATAAAGAATGATATTATAAACAAATTAGAACAATGTAGGATGGTTTACCTCTCAGAACTGTGGAGGGGGAAGGAATTTGTGACCAAAGAAGAACTAGAGGTCATCATTAATCACAAAATAGATAAGTTTGAGTATATCAAGTTAAAAAGTTTTTGTACAAACAAAATGAATGCAGACAAGATTAGAAGGGTAGCAGTAAACTGGGAAAATATTTTTACTTCCAAAGGTTCTGATAAAGGCTTCATTTCTAAAATATATAGAGAATTGACTCAAATATATAAGAATTCAAGCCATTCTCCAATGGATAAATGGTCAAAAGATATGAACAAACAATTTTCAGATGAAGAAATTGAAACTATTTCTGGTCACATGAAAAGATGCTCCCAATGACTATTGATCAGAGAAATGCAAATTAAGACAACTCTGAGATACCACTACACACCTGTCAGATTGGCTAAAATGACAGGAAATGATAATGATAACTGTTGGAGGGGATGTGGGAAAACTGGGACACTGATACATTGTTGGTGGAACTGTGAACGGATCCAACCATTCTGGAGAGCAATTTGGAGCTATGCTCAAAAAGTTATCAAACAGTGCATACCCTTTGACCCAGCAGTGTTTCTACTGGGCCTATATCCCAAAGAGATTTTAAAGGAGGGAAAGGGACCCACATGTGCAAAAATGTTTGTGGCAGACCTTTTTGTAGTGGCAAGAAACTGGAAATTGAAAAGATGCCCATCAGTTGGAGAATGGCTGAATAAATTATGGTATATGAATGTTATGGAATATTATTGTTCTGTAAGAAACGACCAGCAGGAGGATTTCAGCGAGGCCTGGAGAGATTTGCATGAACTAATGCTGAGTGAAATCAGCAGAACCAGGAGAACATTATACACAGCAACAAGACTATACGATGATCAATTTTGATGGACATGGTTTTCTTCAACAATGATGTGATTCAAACCAGTTGTTCAGTGATAAAGATAGTCATATCCATTCAGAGAGAGGCCTGTGGGAACTGAGTGTGAACCACAACACAGCATTTTAATGCTTTCTGTGAATATTTTCATGCATTTTGTTTTCCTTCTTAGGTTGTTTTTTCTTCTTCTCTTTCTAGATCTGATATTTCTTGTGCAGTAAGATAACTGTATAGATATGTATACATGTATTTTATTTGTCATATAATTTATCCTATTTAGCATGTATTAGATTACCTGTCATCTAGGGGTGGGGGTGGGGGGAAGGAGGGAAAAAGCTTGGGAAAAAAAGGTTTTTTTTACAAAGGTCAATGTAGAAAAATAACTCATATGTTTTGTAAATAAAAAGCTTTATTTAAAAAAAATGTTAGAAAAATTAGGTATGACAGATGTCTGTAGGAAATTGAATGGTGATAGAAGGGAGTATACTTTTTCTCAGGGGTTCATGGAACTTATACGAAAATTGATCATGTGTTAGGGCAGAAAAGCAGAAATAGTAAATGTATCCTTTTTCAGATCATGATGCAATAAAACTCACATATAATATAAGGCCAGGAGAAAATAGACCAAAAGTTAATTGGAAATTAAATAATCTAATGCTGAAGAATAAATGGGTGAAAGAGCAAATTATAGACACAATCAATAACTTCATCCAGGAGAACAATAATAATGAGACAACATACCAAAATTTGTGGGTATGGCCAAAGCAGTTATAAGGGGTAACTTTATATCTCCAGATTCTTATTTGCATAAAACAGACAAAGAGAAGATCAATGAATGAGGGTTACAATTTAAAAAAAAAAACTAGAAAAAGAGCAAATTAAAAACCCTCAATTAAATACCAAATTGGAAATTCTGGAAATAAAATATAAGAAGAATAAAATTAAAAAAAAGAAAACTATTGGATTAATAAATAAAACTAAGATTTGGTTTTATGAAAAACCAACAAAATAGATAAGCCTTTAGTTAATTTGATCAGAAAAAGGAAAGAGGAAAATCAAATTGTTAGTCTCAAAAATGATAAGGGAGACCTTTCCTCCAATGAAGATGAAATTAGAGTAAAAATTAGTAGTTTCTTTGCCCAACTTTATGCCAATAAATTTGTTAACCTAAATGAAATGGAGGAATATCTACAAAAATGTAGATTGCCCAGGTTAACAGAAGAGGAAATAAATTATTTAAATAGCCCCATTTTAGAAAAAGAAATAGAAAAAGCTATTAATGAACTCCCTAAGAAAAAAATCTCCAGGGCCAGATGGTTTTACATGTGAATTCTACCAAACATTCAAAGAACAATTAATTCCAATACTATACAAACTATTTGATAAAATAGGACAGAAGGTATACTACCAAATTTCTTCTACGATACAGTTATGGTGCTGATAGTTAAACCAGGTAGGGTTAAAACAGAGAAAGAAAACTATAGACCCATTTCCATGATGAATATTGATGCGAAAATTTTAGATAAGAATTTAGCAACAAGATTACAGAAAGTTATCTCCAGGTTAATACATCTGGACCAAGTAGGATTTATACCAGGAGTGCAGGGCTGGTTCAATATAGGAAAAGTATCAGCATAATCACTTATATTTATAACCAAACTAACAAAAAATATTTGATTATCTCCATAGATGCAGAAAAAGCATTTGATAAAATCCAACACCCATTCCTATTAAAAACACTAGAGAGTATAGTAATGAATGGGCTTTTCCTTAAAATGATTAGTAGTATCTACTTAAAACCATCAGCAAGCATTATATGTAATGGAGACAAACTAGAATCATTCCCAATAAGATCACGAGTGAAACAAGGCTGCCCACTGTCACCATTTATTTAATATTGCATTAGAAATGTTAGCTTTGTCAATAAGAGAAGAAAAAGAGATAAAAGGAATTAGAGTAGGTAATGAAGAAACCAAATTATCACTCTTTGCAGATGACATGATGGTATACTTAGAGAAGCCTAGAGACTCAACTAAAAAAAGTACTAGAAACAATTCACAACTTTAGTAAACACTTTAGTAAAGTTGCAGGATTCAAAATAAATCCACATAAATCATCAGTATTCTTATATATTACTAACAAAGTTCAGAAGCAAGAGATAGAAAAAGAAATTCCATTCAGAATAACAGATGATAGCATAAAATATTTGGGAATCTATCTGCCAAGAAACTGTTAGGAACTATATGAACTAAACTACAAAACACTTTCCACACAAATAAAATCAGACCTATTCGATTAGAAAAACATTAAGTGCTCATGGGTAGGCTGAGCAAATATAATAAAAATGACAATACATGTAAATTAATTTACTTATTTAGCACCATACCAATCAAACTCCCAAGAAATTATTTTACAGATCTAGAAAAAAATGGTAGCAAAGTTCATTTGGAAAACAAAAGATCAAGAATTTCAAGGGAATTAATGAAAAAAAAGGCAGGTGAAGGTGGCCTTGCTGTACCAAATCTAAAACTATATTATAAAGCAGCGGTCATCAAAACCATTTGGTACTAGCTAAGAAATAGAGCAGCCAATCAGTGGCATAGGCTAGGATATCAGGACAAGCTAGGTAATAATGTTAGCAATTTAGTGTTTGATAAACCCAAAGACCCCAGCTTTTTGGATAAGTACTCACTATTCAGTCAAAACTGCTGGGAAAATTGGAAACTAATGTGTAAGAAATTAAGGCTGGACCCACACCTAACACTGCACACCAAGATAAGATCTAAATAGGTTCATGATCTAGATATAAAGAGTGATATTATAACCAAATTAGAGGAACATAGGATAGTTTACCTCTCAGACCTGTGGAGAGGGAATAAATTTATGTCCAAATTATATCTGGAACTCTTAATTGATCACTAGATAGATAATTTTGATTATATTAAATTAAAAATTTTCTGTACAAACAAAACTAGTGCAGACAAGATTAGGAGGGAAGCATCAAATTGGGAAATCATCTTTACATTTAAGGGTTCTGATAAAGATCTCATCTCTAAGATATATGGAGAATTGTCTCAGATTTATAAGAATTCAAGCCATTCTCCAGTTGATAAATGCTCAAAGGATATGAACAGACAATTTTCAGATGATGAAATTAAAACTTTTATAATCATATGAAAAGGTGCTCCAAATCACTATTGATCAGAGAAATGCAAATTAAGACAAATCTGAGGTACCACCACACACCTTTCAGATTGGCTAAAATGACAGGAAAAGATAAAGATTAATTTTGGAGGGGATGTGGGAAGACTGGGACACTGATATATTGTTGGTGGAGCTGTGAATGGATCCAACCATTCTGGAGAGCAATTTGGAGCTATGCTCAAAAAGTTGTCAAACTGTGCATACCCTTTGACCCAGCAGTATTTTTACTGGGCCTATATCCCAAAGAGATCTTAGAGGAGGGAAAGGGACCCACATGTGCAAGAATGTTTGTGGCAGCCCTTTTTGTAGTGTCTAGAAACTGGAAACAATGGAAGCCCATCAATTGGAGAGTGGCTGAATAAATTATGGTATATGAATGTTATGGAATATTATTGCTCTGTAAGAAACGACCAGCAGGACGATTTCAGAGAGGCCTGGGGAGACTTGCATGAACTGATGCTGAATGAAACGAGTAGAACCAGGAGATCATTATTCACAGCAACAACAGTACTATATGAGGATCAGTTCTAATGGACATGACTCTCTTCAACAATGAAATGCTTCTAACCGGTTCCAATTGTTCGGTGAAGAGAGCCATATACACCCAGAGAGGTGGATGTGAAATGTCAACCACAACATAACATCTTCATGTTCTCTATTGAGGTTTGCTTGCATAGTATTTCCTTTATCAGATTGTTTTTTCTTGTAGATATTATTTCTCCTGCACAAAAAATGATGCAATAACTATACATATATTGGATTTCTTAAGCATTCTAACATAATTATCATGTAGTGGATATCCTGCCATCTATAGGAGGGGTGGGGAGTAGGGGGGGGAAAGTTGTAACAGAAAGCTTTGTAAGGGTTAATGTTTAGGAATTACCCATACATATGTTTTGCAAATAAAAAGTATTAATAAATAAATAAATAAAAAGTTATTTGAAGTAAAATTTTGGGATTGTTTAATCTGGGTGGCTTCCTCTAATCTGCAGTTTTTATTCCTCCATTTTTATCTGCTTTCAAGATAAGTACTATCAATTAATATTGTCAGTTGAATATTGATATATAACTTGTTCAGATGAAATTTTAAGATTAGAAATCATACTAGTCTGGCTTCAAGATTTTTATTCTGAGATAAACTCTACTCTGGTTTTATGGAACCAAAAGTGCTACTCACATACAAAAGAGATTTCTTTTAGTTTTGATGTTTCTGAATTGGAGGGGGGAAGTTTTAAGAAGATTGAACTCATCCCATTCTTTTTACCTTGTTATCTTATTTGTTCTCTGACAATGAATTTTTTTTCTTCTAAATGCACCATTTTCTATACTAGGACATTGATAACCTGTGAGATTATAGGTAGATTAAAAATACTCTTTCCTTTATGACTAGGGTCTATCATTTCTTTTGGCATGGCCTTATTTGAGAATAAGATATAGGCCCTTTTTCCATCTTGTGTACAACAATTCAACTCAGTAAATTAATTTTAAAAATACTATTAGATATTTACCATGATAAATTATCATCTTCAGTTTGGAAGACTGTATGAAACTGTTATTTTACAAGTAGCTAATTGTGTAACTATTAGTCAGTTGGTTACATTCTTTGAATCTATTTCCTCCAATATAAAGTATAGGTAATTATATTTGTATGATTTGCATATGTAAAATACTTTGAAAAAAATTAGACTATATGCATGTCAGGTATTAAAGTTCTTGTACTTGTTTATGTCTCATATTCAATATTTTTTTTTGCCAGAAATAGTCCAGGGACAAGTCACTGTCAGTTTATTTTTATTTTATATTATTCATGGCCTCATACAAAATTATTGGGGTTTTATTTGGTAATTGAAGTAATGTGTTAGGAAAAATCTCATCTTCTGTAGATTCATTTAAATTATTATGGAAACGTTTATAAAAACCATCAAAAGATAATAGAACAATGGCTCACTTACTCTTTCTTAAATTTCTCTGCTTTTGAAAACATTTAAATTCTATAGATACCCTTAATTTTCTCCTCCATTAGAACATAAACTATTAATCATTGTATATTCCTTCAATTTCTCCCTAAACACACACACACACACACACACACACACACACACACACACATATATATATATATATATATAATATTATATATTGGCATATATAATATATAAATAAATAATAAATATATAATTACATATGATTATAGATAATATTATATATATGTGTGTGTGAAAGTATGTATATATACATATATATATACATAGGCATATCATTTTTCTTGCTTTCTCTTCAATTTTATATTTAAATTTTAAGTATCTACTCAGGTCTACACTTTTCACCCAGAATATTTGAAATTGTTTTGTTCCATTAAAGCTTTTCTTGTCAATTGGTATTGACACTCAGTTTTTCAAGATGAATTTACTCTGATAGCAAATTTCAATTTTTTGCCTTTTAGAATATTATATTTCAAGGCCTATTTTTACCTATAGTGGTAGTTTCTTTGATTTGCACTTTCCTAATTGTGATTTTGTAATATTTATATAATTTATTTCTTGTTATTTGAAATAGTTGTATTAGCATTTTAAGATCTGGATCTTGGCTATGGTGACTTGTTTTTATGTTAGAGTACCTTTTAACTAGTAATAGATACATTCTGTTCATTTAATTTCACTCTCAGGTTCTGTTTCTTCAGAAAGAAGGAACTTCTTTCTTCTATTTGTGATTTATTGGAAAATAGCATAGATTTTTAAAATCTTTTTTTAATATTTGCTGTTTACCATATTTTCTCCTCAATAATATTTTATTTTTCCAATTACAAGATAATTTTCAGCATTCAATTTTGTAGGATTTTTTGTTCCATATTTTTCTCCCTCACTCCCTCACCTATCCCTTCCCCAAGAAAGTGAACAATCTTAGATAGATTTTACATGTACAATCATTTTAAACATATGTCTTTATTTGTCATGTTGTAAAAAAAAATCATAAGAAAAGGGAAAAACTATGAGAAAGAAAAAGCAAACCAAAAGAAAAAAATTAAAAATAGCATGTTTTGTTACTTATTCAATCTCCATAGTTGTCTCTCTGGATTAGAATGGCATGAAATCATGTATTTGTTTTTGTTTTTGTTTTTGTTTTTTCTCATGGTTTTTCCTTTCTGTGATGAGTCACATGATTTCAACATTTCCTTTTCATGACTTGTTTTTAGGTCCTTTCAGAAGTTAAAATGATTTAAAAGTTTTCTCTCCCTAACTTATTTTTTTTGGTCTCATTTCAGACATCATACACTTTCTTAAAGTTTTCATTATTTTGATCTTATTCTAATGTTTCTTGTTGTTTCATGCGATTATTTATTTTCATTTGGCTTATTCTGGTTTTTAGTGATTTCTCTTCTATTAATTCCCTTAATTCTTCTCTACATTGATTTAATTTCATTTGTAATATCTTGCTTCATTTCTTCTAGCTACTTTGGCCTTTGTGGCCAAAACATTTTCTTCTGTGAATTTCTATTACCATTCATTAGGGACTTTTTGACTTATTTGGGATTTTCATCTTAGATGATTTCTGACTCATTGAATTATGTGACTTATTATTACTCATATCTCTCTCCTTGGTTATTAATTATAAGTTAGCATCAGGAGCAGGCTTTTGTCTTTCCCTCTTGGGTTTCTATATTTTGAGGGGTTCCTATTTCTACTCTTCACTTTTCTTGGTGAATCTGTGCTTAAAACTTCCAGACTCCAGTGTTTCTGGTCAAAGTCCTTTAGGTGTCTGTCCCTAATATGGGTGGTTGGACTTGAATCAGATTTTTCTTGATCAAATTGCTGGGTGGTCTTCCCCCTTTTCTTTCAAAGTTGGTGCTATGGGTAGTCATCTATTCCCCCAAAGCCTTCCTTGATTGAGATTTTAGAAATTACTCTCTTTTCCTTAGGACTTCCAGGATGAAATGCTATTTTCTGTTCCATTAGGAGCTTATCTGGTTATGGTTTTCTAACTTTCTTCGTGCTCAACAAGTTATGTTTGCTAGTTAATATTCTCATCCCTTCTAGGAGTTCCTCAGTCAGAGCACTTCTATTTTCATGCTGCTAATAGTAGGGTTTTACCTGTCATAACTTTGGGTAGCATGTATTTTCATTATGGTTTGTCCAGTCAGGTTTCTATGGAAGGATTTTAACTTTTTCAATGCAGCTCACTTGATTTTTTTTGTTAAATAAAGAGGCAGTTTCTAGTCTTGTTTTCATGGCAGCTTCTCTACAGGACTTCTAATACAGGGTCCACAGATAGTGACTTTAATTTTATGCAATTGTGAGTTGAATTGAAGAAGTAATTATTTATATATGGAATTGGGGAATTTTTTTAGTCATTGTTTAATCTGGTGCTATTTCTTTGTGATTGTTGGAGTAAAAATGGGAGCGTTGGGCTCTTGCATTACTAATAATGCTGCCTTCTTAGCTAATAGCATTATCTTAATGTACTCTTAATTTGAACAATTTATTTTCATTTCTAACAACAACAACAAATAGCAACAACAACAACAAAAATCTCTTGAGCACATTCTTGGCAAAATAAATAGGTTAAATAACAAAGCATTAGCCTCCACTAAACTTTAAAACCAATCTGCAAATGAAAACAAAATTACTCTCAGTATTGCAAAGGCAGGTGATTAAGCTACAAAATCCAATTTATGACTATTAGGTAGTTAGCAAGATCTTTTTCAGAAAACCAATTAAATGTAAAAACAATAAACTAAAAGTTACCTTGGATTTTTCTGAAGTGGAGGAGTAGTTTTATATTATAATTTTGAACCAAATCATTCTTAGATCTTATCCTTGATTTATCCTAAATACATATTTTAAAAAGATTAATTTTACTGGGTGAAGTTTAACAGTATTCAAGTTCGCAAATAGTAGCAGTTATCTTAGTTTTGATGTTTTTCTCTTTTTTATTGCCATCTTACTTGAAAAAAAAATCAAGTCAGCTACTCTAAATCCATAGTTGAAGTAAAGAACACAGGGATAATTATCATTTAAGAGACTTTGATGCAAGTTTTATAGAGAAAACTTCTATCCATCTCTGTTTTTATGCTGTCATTCAGTGCCTGAAATGAGTGGGGGGGAAAGAAAGTGGGATAATCTGAGCATCTCTTCAGTTGAAGAAATAAGGGAAATAGTCTGTCAAGAATAACAGTTCTTTTAGGCAAATCTGTTAACAGATAGTGGCATATTTTTCAGGCCATTTTGAAAAGGGGAAGAAAAAACTTTCTACTTCAATTCAATCCCTGACAGATCTGCATTAATGTTTCAGTAGTGGCTGTTGTTCTACTACTGAATAATTTTCTTTGAAACCATTCCCTAAGAAATTGCAATTAGAAGGATTTATCAAAATTGCCCTCATTGCCCTCTTTTTAGGAGCAAAAAATGTGATATATTGAATAGAGATTAGCAGGGAAAGCCTTCTAAGCAGCTAAGAAACAATTTGCAATCAAATAATAGTTGGCATTATAAAAGCTATGAGCTTGCCTGGCCTCTATTAAATGTATTAGAACCTACCTTCATTAAAAGCAACATTTAATTCCAAACCAGATCTGCAGAGCAAAGAAAAAAAAAAAGAAATGATACATTATGTTTTTCCTCAAACATTTAAGGCATTTTTGTAATATGATTGCATATGCATAGGTTTACACATGTAGATTTAGAGTTAGAGGGAATTTAGAGATCATCTACTCCAAAATCACTTTTTTTTTTAATTAGAGTAAATTAAGACATAGAAAGACTAAATAATTTGTTATCAGTCAAACAGGTATTAAATGATAGAAAGAAAATTTTAATTGTGGTGCTCTGGTGGCAAGTCCAGCATTCTTACCATTGAATCATCCTAATTTGCAAGGCAATATGATCCAATGGGGATGAGAAATAGAGAGTACTAGGAATCTGAATTTTAATACATTTTCTACTTACTAGTAGCTGATTCTGTGACTAGTGACTTGACTTAGTGACTTCATTGTGACTAGTGATTTCTAGATTTCATTAGGAAATATAATTAGTTGAAAAGGATGATGTCTAAGGCTCCTTAAGCTATAAAATTTTATTTCTTTGTTTACCGTTATTCTCTGTAGGTGTTGCTCTTCTTGGTTTCTTCATATCAAAAAAACACAGGTAATCAGTAGTCATTTTAAAAGGATCTCTCAGGTGCCAGGCATTGTGCTAGAGGTGCAAATACATGAAATGAAACAATACTTACTTCAAGAAATTTAAATTCTAAAGTAGGAGACAGCAAGCATACATATAAGCATAGATGTAATAAATACATGGAAAAATAAATAGAAATGAACATGAATAGTTCACTGAAAAGTAGTGCAAAGGGGAGAAAATACCAATAACTTTCAAAGGAGCTTTTAATTTGAAGCAATGATATTTTAAAATAAATTAATAGTTAATTATCATCATTAACTATTAGGAACAGTACATATACATATACATATATATATATGTAAATATATATATATATATATGAATGAATATATATGGGGAATATACTATCTTGTTAACATTATTCTCTTTAACTTGTGATTTAATTGCAAACTTCATAGCCAAAGATTATACATTGGAATTTACACTTAATCATATTATATAGCTTATATTTATGAATGAAAAAGCATTTTAATAAAAATATCATCAATTAATTGGTATTTGGAAACATCTGGTGACTAACAGCTTCTCACTAATAATGGAGCTTTTAAACAATATGCTAAATAACAAAATAGTTAACAGAAAACTAATGAGTAGGCCTTAGTAGTAGAAATAAATAGAAAATATTTTCAAAGAAACAGTATCAAAACAGTTAGAACAGATGAGAAAATCCATAAAGAAGTGTTAAGTAGGAGTAGAGTGAAAAAAAATTAGCATCGTTTTTTTTTTCTTGTTTGACTGAAAAAAAATGAATAAGGTCTTGTTTCTTTGTAAACCAGTTTTCCCAATGAGTAAAGTCATTTTATTGCACTCTAGTTGCTTTTTCTATAGTAAAATTGAAAGATAACACATGTATATTTACATATAGATGAACTAAATTATTCCACATATCTCCATAAGTACGTTTAAAAACACAGAACAATTGAGACCTACCAATATGATATGTAAACAAATTAATGGCCTTTCAACAACCAACTAAGACATTTGACTTATCTATCAAAAAAAAAAGTGATCTGAAAAATGCAGGAGTTTTAGATACTTAAATATATATAAGATATGAGAAGAATTGTACAACATATTTTGGATTACTTGCCATCTAGGGGAGGGGTGGGGGAAGAGAGAGAAAAAAAAAATTGGAACACAAGGTTTTGCAAGGATAAATGTTGAAAACTATCTATGCACATGTTTTGAAAATAAAAAGCTTTAAAATAAAGTTTAACCTATTACTAAGTTTTAAACCCCCAATAAAAAATGCTGCAAACATAACAAGCATGCAATGGGTGATATCCCTAATCATGCTTATTAATGATATGTAACTCAATATATCATAGATTTAGAACTGGAAAGGAATTCAGAGGCATTATTCAAATGAGGAAAATCAACCTTAAAAAGGTTGTGACAACATATTGCAAGTAAGTGTTGAAAACTATGTTTCCATATATTTTGAAAATAAAAAGCTATTATAAAAAAAAAGGTTGCGACTTCCCCAAATCCATATTATTTTTTGGTAATTAATTCAAACTAAGACTTAGAGCAAATTGTTAGTTGTAAAAGAAAAGAGTTCAGTCCAGGATTAGATAACCCCACCAGGTTTTTGGGACACTGGAAAAAATTAAAAACCTAAAGTAATTAATAATAACAAACATCCTTATATTTAGAAAGATTTAATTTTAATTATTTCTTATGACTTGGGTAGTATAAATATTTCATCCCCACTTCACAGATGAGAAAACTGAAGTTCAGAGAAGATGAATTATTTACTCAAAATCAAATAATGAATACTAAATTTAGGAGTTCAAGTTATCTGAGTAAAAGAAGTAACCTTTATATATATATATATATATATATATATATATATATATATACACATACATATACACATACACATATATTTGTGTACATATGTGTATATATGAATGTGTTATATACATATGCATTTACATATAAGCAAATATATATATATATATATATATATATACATATATATAATGTGTGTATGTGCCTATCTATCTACACACATATAAATATATATAAATTTCTACCTTTCAGATATGAACAGACAGTAGACTCCACATTCACTTCTAAGGAGATAAAACATTGTGTAAGTATGGTAAGGTTATTTCAAAGAAGTTAGCAGTAAAATTTTTAATATTACCTCATTGCCTTTGGTATCATTTAGCAAAATGCAATTTCAATGAAATCTTTTAGTTTGTTCTAATTTTACTTATGTTATATTTGATATCCTGATTGCTATCCTGGACTTTTTTGTCAACTGAAGTATAATAGATTCTTTTTATGTCCCTCAATAGTAATTTATTTTTCTATATACTTGTAAAGAAAGTTTTCAACATTCATTTTTGTAAGATGTTATGTTTCAATTTCTTTCTGCCTCATACCTTAGTTCCCTCCTCCCCAAGATAGCAATTTGGTATAGATTATAAAAATACAATCCCTTTAGACATAGTTTCATATTTTTAATCTTGTGCAATGAAAATCACACCAATATTTTTGGGGGGAACATGAGAAAGTAAAGCAAACAAGAGCAAAGATGAAAATGCTGTTTTGGTCCACATTCAATATCCATACTTCTTTCTGAATGTACATGGCATTTTCCATCCCAAGTTTGTTGGAATTATCTTGTATCACTGCTATTATCATATATAGTATTTTTTGGTTCAGGTCACTTCACTCAGATCACTTCATGTAAGTCTTTCCAGGTTTTTCTGAAATAGCTTGCTCATGATAACTTAGAGAACAGTAATATTACATTAAATTAATATACTTTAACTTTTCAGCCATTCCCCAATTGATGGGGATCCACTCAATTTCCAATTCCTTCCCATTACTAAAACAGTTATTACATTTTTACACATGAATGTCCTTTTCCCCTTTTCATGATCTTTTTGAAACACAGAACCAGTACTGACCCTGTTGGATCAAAGGGAATGTACAGTTTGATATCCCTTTGGTATAGTTCCAAATCACTCTCTAAAATGGTTGAATCATTTCACAACTCTGCCACCAAGCAGAATAGATTCTGCTCCAACCTTTTATTTAACTCTCTATATCCTTCTGTTCCAAGTGTAGCTCTTATGAATATATGGTTAGTTTACAGTTTCTAATCCATTCTTTTCTCTGCTAATATTTATGGGTGAAGTCATCCCACTGACATTCACAGTTATAATTATTATATATTTCTCTCCATTCTCTGTCTTGGTCTCTGTCTGTTTCTGTTTTTGTGTCTCTATGTTTCTCTGTCTCTGTCTCTCTCCCTTTGTCTCTTTGTGTCTCTGTTTCTGTTTCTCTCTCTCTCTCTGCCTGTCTTTCTGTCTCTCCCTCTCTACTCTTTGTCTGTCTCTCAACCCAACCTTAAAAATATTTTTCTTCTGATCACTGTATTGCTTAATATGTCCTCCTTCTTGTCATACCCTTCCCATAAGTCTTCTGCTCCTCCTTTCCTATTTCTTAAAGGCATAAATAGATTTATATACAAAATTTAGAGTGTATGCATTTTCTTCCCTCTTGGAAACAATTCCTTTGAAACAAGGTCAAGCATTGCCTTACCTCATCCACCTCCCTCCCCCCCGCAATACACAGAAAAAACAATTTCCTCCTGTAGTATACCAATTCTTCCTTGGCATGCTTCTTCTATTTCTTTCTTTCTTTCTTTTTTTTTTTCTTTTGCTGAGGCAATTTGGTTAAGTGACTTGCCCAGGGTCACACAGCTAGGAAGTGTTAAATGTCTGAGACCAGATTTGAACTCTAGTCTTCTTCATTTCAGGGCTGGTGCTCTATCCACTGCACCATCTAGCTGCCCCTATACTTCTTTTATTTAAAAATAATCCTTATTGTGCCTCTGCTTTCCTCTTTCATCCTGCACATCCCTTTTTTTCACCTGTTAATTACTTTGGGGGGGGTGTCATCCTGACAAAATCAAATCATGATTGTGCTTGCTGTCTTTGTAAAGACCTTCTCATTGCATCAGGAATAATAAAGTTGATAGGATTAACATGTATTATCTTCCCATATAGGAATGTGAAGAGTTTGACCTTATCTAATCCCTTATGATTTCTCTTTCTTGCTTCCATTTTAATGCTTCTTTTGTATTTGAATGTTAAAATTTATATTTCATGTCTTTTCATCAGGAATTCTTGAAAATTTTCTATTTCATTAAATGTTCATTTTTCCCTGAAAGATTTTACACAGTTTTGCATGGGAGGTTATTCTTGGTTTTAATCTTAACTCCTTTGCTTTTTGTAACATCATGTTCTAAACCCCTGCTCCTTTAACATGGAATCTGATCTATCCTTACTGTGGCTCCATGATGTTTGATGTTTTTCTTTTTGTTTGGTGGTAACCTTTTTTTTCTCCTTTATCTTAGAACTTTGGAATTTGAAAATAATATTGCTTAAGATTTTTATTTGGGGACCTCTTTAAAAAAGTTTTCTTACTTTCTATTTTATCCTATGAATGTAAAATTATAAGGCACTTTTCCATTACAAGTTTTTAAAATATGAATCTTAGGCTATTTTTTTCATCATGGATTTCAGGGAGTTCAATGATTCATTTTTTAATTTAATATTTAATTTCCCAATTTTTTAAATTAGCATTCACTTAAAACTTGAGCCCCAAATTCTTTTTCTACTTCACTTCTCTCCCCTAATTATTGAGAGCACAATCATTCTGATATTGGTTAATACATGTGCACTTATGCCAAACATATTTCCATGTTAGTCATGTTGTGAAAGAAATCACAGATTTTTAAAAAAGGAGAAAAAGAGAATAAAGGAAAAGTAAGCTTTTATCTGGATTCAGACTTATCAATTCTTTCTCTGGAGATGGGTAGCATTTGCTGAGAATAACTAGGTCATTCACAGTTGACATTATATACAATATTTCTGTTACTATATGCAATGTTCTCCTGGTTCTTCTTATTTCAGGTAGCATAAATTAACATAAATTTTCCCAGGTTTTTCTGAGAGCATCCTGGTCAGTATTAGCATCACAGTGTTCTATCACAATAAGCCATTTCCAAATGTGTGTACATCTCATTTTTTATTTGCCATCACAGAGTTGCTTTAAATATTTTGTGTACACATAGATATTTTTCTTTCTTTTTTTTCTCTTTGGGATACAGGCCTAGTAGTGGTACTGCTGGTCAAAATATTAAGCATTTTAGTAAACTTTGTGTGTAATCCTAAATTAATTTATAGAATGTTTGAATAATCTAAGCCCATTTTATGACTAAACCCACTATGAAGTATCCTCTCTCCCTTCTTTGACCATTTATCAATCGAGGAAGGCTCTTCTTTCTAGAAATTTGAATCATTTCTCTAAATGTTAGAGAAATTAGGTTTTCATAAGAGAAATGTCTGAATTTCTTTAGAGTTATCATCAACTATACATTTTCCTCCATCCTATTTCCCCCTATTTATTTTATTCCTTCTGTATATCATATTCCAAGTCATCTGACATTTTAACATAGATAAAGCTCAAATTCATCACCCCAAATTTGTCTTTATGACACTTGAATGTTTTTTGTTTGTTTGTTTGTTTTTGCTTCTTGGAATGTTTTTTATTCAGCCTCTCAGCTCTGGAGTTTCTCTATAACTTCCTTGGAGTTTTCCTTTTGGGATCTCTTTCAGGACTTGTCCAATGACTTCTTTCAATTTCTACTTTACTTTTTGGTACTAGAACATCAGGGCAATTTTGTTTGATAATTTCTTCAGGAATGACGTCTACAATTTTATGTTTTTGATCATGGCTTAAATTCTTTAATTATATTTCATTGATCTATGTACTGGGACAGTTTTTTTTTTCCATTTTGATGTTTCAATTTTTTTTCTTTCTGTATTTTTGCTTTTATTTTTATTGTTTCTTGATATTTCATAAAGTCCTTAGCTCCCTTTTACTCAATTATAATTTTAAGGAGTTTTTTTTTCCAATTAGATTTGGTACCTCCTTTTCAATTTGACAAAGTCTACATTTGGAGTTCTTTTCTCCAGTGAATTTTTTGGTATCTTTTTTTATTTCTATTTAGATAATTTTGCTTTTCAAGATTTTCTCTTCATCGGATTTTTTCTGCCTACATTACCATTTAGTCTATTCAGTTTTTTAAGGTTTTTCAGTCTTTTTGTATCTCCTTTATCAAGCTATGGGCTCTTTTCCCCATTATTTTCTTAAATCACTTGTTATTCTTTCCAATTTTTCCTCTATCTTTTACTTAACTGCTTTTTTGTTTTTGTTTTTGTTTGTTGTTGTTGTTGTTGAGGCAATTGGGATTAAGTGACTTGTCCAGGGTCACACAGCTAGGGAGTGTTAAGTATCTGAGGCCATATCTGAACTCAGGTCCTCCTGACTTCAGGGCTGGTGCTCTGTGCACTGCACCAACTAGCTGCCCCAATTTTTACTTAATTTTTAATTTTTTTATGTTCTCTGTGGCAAAAAACCAATTTGTATTTTTTTTTTCTCTCATGAAGTTCTGTAGGAGTTTTGACTTTGTTGTATTTTTCTGAAGTTTTTTTGTTGACCTTCCCTATCTCCATAGTAACTATGTATATTCAGGACATTTTTCTTATATTTTCTTATGGCCACAGCCTGTTTCCTGACATTTAACCCAATGCTAAAATGAAGGGTACACTGTCTTAAGCTTATGTTGCGCAGATAATTCTGAAAATCTATAATTTTTCAGTACTTCCAAAGCGGCACAATCTAGGGAGAGATGTGTTTACTTTTCTTTTAACCTGTGCAATGGTCTATAAGCAAGCACAAGAACTCTTTTTTTGGACTGAAACTGTGACGAGAATCCCAACTCCCCTGCAGCTACAAGATCTCCATGTCTGAGACCCAGATCCAAGTATAAGTAAGCAACAAAGTCACACCCCTAGTGCCAATAAAGGAATCCTTGTGATGTTCTGAACAATTGTTTGATCCCCTTAATCTCTGTGGGTTTACAAGTCTAAAACTTGACAATGCAGGCATTAATAAAGTTGAGTTCAAGGCCCACTGCTAGTTTATTGGGGTGTATCCTATACTGGACTATCCTCCAATGTCATCTCAGCTTCTGTAAACTTCTAAGTTATTTTGAGTTAGAAAATGGTTTCAGGTCATTATTTTGTATATTCTGCTGCTCTGAAATTTGTTTTCCTGTCATTATTTAAAGTTTATGCAGTTGTTTTCAGGACACCTCAGATGAGACAAAGTATTTTTGTTTGTTTGTTTTCTTAGCTAGTCCAACTAATCTTAAATTTTCTTTAATAAAACTATTTTCCAGGATTTTTGAATAGATATTTCACATTTTATTCTATTTTTAATATTTGTACTTTGTTTTATTGATCTGTGAAGTTTCATGGATTCATGGATTCATTAGATTCTATTTTGCTGATTCTAATTTTTAAGAAATTAATTTATTTTGTGAATTTTGTACCTACTTTTCCATTTAGCCACTTCTGCTCTTTAAGGAATTCTTCAGTGAATTTTCATGCCTCTTTTACCATTAAACTAATTACATTTTATTGGTTTTTTTTAATCAAAATTTTGTGTGTGTGTGTTTGTGTGTGTGTGAGTTTTACCAAGCTGTTAATTGTCTGCATAATTGCATCACTCTGATTTCTATCTTCAGTGTATCATCTACCACTTTCTTATCTGTAAAACTTTTCTGGCAATTTTATTTGAATTTAGTCCCAATTCATTTTTTCATTGAGGCTTTTTTTTTTGTTATCTTCACATTATTTTCCTGAGTTTATAACTCGGTCTTCCCTTACACTGTAGTCTTTTTTTTTTAATTCTCAAGATTCTTTTATTCTTCTTGTTTGATTATTCACACAGTATTGCTTGACTTTAAATTTTATCTTCAAGTTGAATTCTGCTCATCTGGGTGTGAGGTCTTGCTATTTTGCACTGCTTTTAATCACAGGCAGTTCTAGATATGTACAAAATTGATAAGGCTTCTAAAATGATGTTATCCTTGTGGAATAATGGTTATTAGATTCCTTGCCTTGTTCTGGTTTTTAATCAGAAATACCCCATGTGAGAAACCCAGGACGTTGCTTGAGCTCTCCCAGTTTCCACATGAAATCAAGACTCTGAAATAAACCACCCTCCAGTTCAACATTAAGAAATGTCAGTCTCCTTGGAGTGAAAAGGGTCTTCAGGTTAGCTAAGACACACTCTGAGAAAATCATTGAGAGGATCTTAATTATAAATATTCAGCAACTAAGATATTCATTGAAAGAATCCATCCATCACCTTTGGAAAGAGATCCCACAAGGAAAATCCCAAGTATCATTGTTGTGAAACTCTAGAAATGCAATCTCAAGGAAACAAAAATGCAAGTTAATTAAGCTTTCAATTCAATTGAAGTGATAAGCAATTCAAATATCAAGGAGAAAGAGTCAGGAGTATCCAGGATCTGGCAGCTTCTACAATAAAGGATCAGAGGTCCTAGAATACTATATTCCTGAAGGCAAAGGACCTAGGGTTAAAATCAAAACTTAATTAGCCAAGAAGCAATTGATCTTCAATGAAGTAAGAGTCTTTCAATGATTTCTATTGAAAAACCAAATCTTAAAAGAAAAGGTAATCTACAAACATGAGACTCAAAAGAAGTATTGGAAGGAAAACAGGAAGAAAAATATATATATATACATATATATGTATATGTAAATTAAAAAAACAAAACCATTGTAGACAAGATTAGAAGGGAAGCAGTTAAATAGGAAAAAAAACTTTTTACATCCATAGGTTCCTATATAAGCCTCATTTCTAAAACATATGGAGAATAGATTCAAATTGATATTAGTACAAACCATTATCCAATTGATAAATGGTGAAATGATATGAACAAATAATTTTCAGATGAAGAAATTATAACCATTTCTAGTCATAACAAAAAATGATGTAAATCACTATTGATTTGAAAATTGCAAGCTTAAACAACTGTAAGGTACCATGCCAAACTTCTCATATTGACTAAGATGGCAGGAAAAGATAATGATGAATGTTGAAAGAGATATGGAAAAACTAGGACACTGATGCATTGTTACTAGATTGTACAATGATACAACCATTCTGCAAATAGAATATCAAACTATCCAGAAAAGAAAAAAAAAAAAAAACTATGGCGATTAAATGTAAAGCAACATATTCTATGTTTATTTCTCTTCTGTTTTTTTCCCGTGGTTTTTCACTTTTGCTCTGATTTTTCTCAACAGGATTCATAAAGCAATGTGTATTAAAATAAGTAATTAAAAAAAAAAACTATGTCCTAAGATCCTTGGAAATCATAAGTATTTGTGTTCTTTCTATCCCTGTAACTGTGACCAGTTTGAATACTCTCCTGTAGCGTCCAGGGCTTTTCTCTTTCCTTCCCTCTTGGAACTGCAGCCAGGATTTTCCTCCCTTGTGACTGAAACAAAGTATTTCTTTACACCAAGGAATTGCAACACTGAACTGCTTATAGGAAATAGCATTGCTTAACAGTTCTAGCTGCACCCAACACCAGTAAAATGTCTCACTGAATCTTTATTCTTACCATTTGTTTGACCCTCTTTCTACTTCTGAATTGAGAACACCAGAAAGTTGTTCTGTTGACCCGGATGTCACAACCTCCAAGGCCCACAACTGATATTGCTCCCACAATCTGGACTGGCTTCTACAGCTCACCTACTTCCTAAGTTGTTTTAAACTATGAAAAAATGTTTCACTAAGATATTTTATTAGGCCTATCATTCCAAATTTTTATTCCAATAGTTGTTTTGATACTGTTTGGAAGAGAATGTTGACAAAATTCATTAGCATTGCTATCTTTACTTTGCCATCTAGGCTCCAATTTCTATGTTATTTTTAGAAATTTGGATGCCACCATAAATACCTCTTCTTTCAACTCCTCCAAAATGTTTGATGCTCATCCTTATAGCCATTTTTATTTTTTTTCCTGAAAGTACTCAAAAATTATTATATCTTTAACCTCCTATCATTTCATATACAATTTCAAATTGTTCTGAAAATTTAAAGAAAGCCTTGACATATCATACATTTGTGTTGACTTGGTATAATAGTCATTTATTCAATCTTTGAAAAAAACCTATTGTTAAGTCATTTTTCAGTCATGTCCAAATTTTTGTAAGTCATTCTTGGCAAGCATACTTAAGTAGCTTGCCATTTACTTCTCCAGCTCATTTTACAGATGAGGAAATAAATGAAACAGGGTTAAGTAACTGCCCAAGGTATCATAGCTGGAAAGTTTCTGAGCTCAGATTTGAACTCAGAACAGTCTTAAAGGGGCAAAGTTAATGTGTTAGAGATCATATAGGTCTTTGAGCTCTTCCTGGCTCCCCTCAGAATCAATACCAGATCAAGCCTCTGAACAGGTTTCGGAGTTACAGAATCCACAAATATTTGGAGTGTAACAAATTATCAGCAGAAAATATTTTGAATGAACTTCAGGAAATATCTGTTTCAATAGGCCAAGTAAGGGCTTGAGGCTGAGGGTGGAAAAGCCCCATGTGACAAAGGAATCTAGGGGGGATACTCTTAGCCAAAATATAGCAGACATGGCTATTCTGTCTCTTCCAGAAACCAGTGGATCAGCAGACTGACTGTGAACTCCAATGCAACTACAGAAGACAAATAGTGAGCCCCAAACCCCAGCATAAAAAGTGGGATTTGATCATGTCCACTCAGTACATGAAAAAAGCATTGGCCTCCAGGCCAGCATAAATTCCATCTGTCGTGCTGTAGAGAAAGCATCCTGGACAATCTTCCCTTTTCCCTAAGAGCAAACCTCAATCTTTAAAAATAAGCAAAAATGCAAAAAGAGCTCTGATTATAGATAAATGTTATAGAGACAGGGAAGAAGAGACTTCAAACTCTGAGGACAGTAAAGCCAAAATGTCTCCAGATGAAGCCTCAGAGGGTGATATGAATTAATCTCCAACTCAAAAAAGCTGTTTTGGAAGAATTCAAAAAGGATCTTAAAAGAGAATTTAAAAAAAATGGGAAAAGGAAATGACAACTTTGGAAAAGGAAACACAGACATTTTCTTTCTTTTTTTTTTCTTTTTGCTGAGGCAATTGGGGTTAAGTGACTTGCCCAGGGTCACACAGCTAGGAAGTGTCTGAGACCAGATTTGAACTCAGGTCCTCCTGACTTCAGGGCTGGTGCTCTAACCACTATGCCACCTAGCTGCCCCAAGAAATTTTCTTAAGAAAATCACTCCTTTAAAAATAGATTTGGTGAAATAGAAAAATAAAAACACATCCTTCAAAAACAGAATTAGTAAAATGCAGAAAGAGAACAACTGTCAAAAAACAGAATTGGTGAAATGGAAAAAAAAATCTAACTAGCAAAACAATATATTTAAAATCTCAATTGGCCAAATGCAAAAGGTGGTAGAAAAGGTAACTGAAAAAAAAGTATTTCACTAAAAAATAGAATTTAAAATAATGGAAGTGAATGACTAAATGGGGCATCAAAAATGAGTAAAACAAAATCAAAAATAATAAAAAATCAGGAAAATATAAAATACCTCATCATAAAAAACAACTGACTTGAAAAATAGATGTGAAAGAGCCAATCTAGGACTTCCTTCCGGGGGTGGAGCCATGGTGGCGGAGATCAGACAGGATTCTCTGTAACCTCCTCTAACCTCCCCTCAAACCAACAACATATGAAGCCTTTAGACTGATTCTGAAGCAAAAAAATACACAATATCTGGAGAACAATACAATTCTAGAAGAAGATATTCTGGAAGAACCTCAAAACAGGTCTGTTTTAATTGGGCAGGGGGGTGGTCTACTGAACCCACACTGCAGCACAGGCAGACCGAGGCAGGGAGCTGAAGAAGGGAGCTGGAACAGGAGTTGGAACAGGAGTGAGAGCGTTTTGCTTTTCATAAACCTGGGAGTCTTCTGCGGGCCTCTTGGAACAATTTGTCCTAATTGTGGGCAGGTGGTTTGGAGGGTCTGCCTTTTGAGGGGGATAGATTGTGAACCACTGAACCCCTGATGAGCATCGGACCTAGCTGCCATTACACAACACCTTAAAGCAATCAATCAAACAACAGGATTGATAAGCACCAGAAATAATTCAATCAGCGGAGCTGCCCAGCCCCTGACATAATTCAATCAGCAGAACTGCCCAGTTCCTGAAATAACTCAATCAGCAGAACTGCCCCAGGGCAAATTAAAGCAGCTGTCCCACCTCTGCCCTAAACAGACCTCACACCTTTAAAAAAAAAATGAATAAAAAACCAAAAAGAGCTCTCACCATAGACAACTTGTTTGGAGAGAGGGAAGAACAGAATTCAAATGCTGAGGCCCCTAAAGGTAAAGCAACTCCAGAAAAAGCCCCAAAGAGCGACATAAATTGGTCTCCATATCACAAGGCTTTCTTTGAAGATTGCATAAAAAATCTTAAAAGACAGTTAGAAGAAACATGGGGAAACGAAATGAGATCACTGCAAAATAAAATAGAAAAAATGGAAAAACAATGCAATGGACAAAAAAATGTAATTGATCAATTGCAAAAGGAACTAAAAACAGTAACTGAAGAAAATTAGACATTAAAAATTAGAATCGAACAATTGGAAATGAATGACTCATCAAGACTTCAAGAATCAGTCGAACAAAAACAAAAAAATGAAAAGATAGAGAAAAACATGAAATATCTCCTAGGAAAAACAACTGACCTGGAAAATAGATTTAGGAGAGACAGTCTAAGGATTATAGGGCTTCCTGAAAGCCATGATGAAAAAAAGAACCTAGACACTATCTTTCAGGAAATCATAAAAGAAAAGTGCCCTGATATTTTACACCCAGAAGGCAAAATACTCCTTGAAACAATCCACCGATCACCTCCTGAAAGAAACCCAAAAATTAAGTCCCCCAGAAATATCGTGGCTAAATTCCAGAACTATCATACCAAGGAAAAGATAATACAAGAAGTCAGAAAGAAAAAATTTAAATATCGGGGAGGTACAATTAGGATCACACAAGACCTAGCAGCTTCTACTTTGAAGGATCGAAGAGCCTGGAATCAGATATTCTGAAGGGCAAAGGAACTTGGATTACAGCCAAGAATAAGTTACCCAGCTAGAATGAGCATTATCTTCCAGGGAAGAAGATGGTCTTTCAATGATATAGGAGAATTTCACCTATTTCTACTGAAAAGACCAGAACTGAACAAAAAATTTGATCTACAAACACAGAACACAAGAGAAACATAAAAAAGGTAACAAGAAAAAAAGAAAACTCTTGAGAACTATATTTATGTTATAGATACTTATAGAATGAGGGTTGATTTTATGAATCTATTATTACATTATGATTATGATATGATTACTGTGATTTTATGATTATTATGATATGATTACTGTGATTTTATGATTATTTTGATATGTTTATTGTGATTTTATGATTATTATGATATGATAAACTGAAAAAGAAATGAGAGGTAGAAAAGGGATAACAATGGAAAAGAGGAAAAGGAGGTAAAATAAGGGAAATTACATCACATGTAGAGGCAGAGAAAACCTATAATGATTGAGGGGAGAAAAGGGAGGGGAATGAGAATTGGGTTAATCTCCATCTCATAGGATTTGGCTCAGAGGGAATAATAGACGTACTTATAAGGAAACAGGAGGGAAAGGAGGGAAAAAAGGGGTGGGTGGGGCTCTAAAGGGGAAGGATTGTTTGAGGGAAGTGGTTTTGAAAAGCAAAATAGTAGGGAGGAGGGAAAGGGGATAAGAAAGAGAAAAGCATAAGCTAGGGTAAATAAGATGGCAGGAAATACAGAATTAGTTATTTTAACTGTGAATGTGAATGAAATGAACTCTCCCTTAAAGCAGAAGCACATAGCAGATTGGATTAAAAACCAGAATCCAACAATATGTTGTATACAAGAAACACATCTAAAACATAGAGATGCATACAGGGTGAAGGTAAAAGGCTGGAGCAGAATCTATTATGCTTCAGGTGAACAAAAAAAAAGCAGGGGTAGCAATCCTGATCTCAGACCAAGTAAAAGCAAAGATAGATAA
>JAJPUD010020302.1:0-23442 GCA_023553655.1 Myrmecobius fasciatus | reverse complement strand
CTCTCTCTCTCTCTCTCTCTCTCTCTCTCTCTCTCTCTCTCTCTCTCATGACTTTTACAATCTATCTTTGCTCTTAGAATGCAAAAGATACTGTCCCATACTTATTGTGCCATCTGATCCTTGGCTATGAACACAGGGGCCCCTTGTATTTAGTGTCTTGCTCACAGCAGAGGGTAGCCCTACTTGCTCTTTCCAAGCAAAAGCCTGATTTCCTAGGCTGGCGATTTGTTTTTGGCATTGGGACTAAAGGCTGACCTACTTATCTGGTCTGCTTCTGAGCCAGGACTGAGGATCTCAGTTATTGTTCTTCTGTGATTAAGACTGTCTCCCTGGATTTCCAGGATAGCACCTGAGATGTTCTGAACATCCCTTTCATCACAGTGAAATTGATCTTTCTTGAAGGAGAGTGGTTTCATTCCATTAGATTTTATTATGGATGTCATAATATAAGCATGTAGAAGATCATGTTATGCATTTTCTTACTTATAGATATGTAATCATGTCACTACCTAGCACTATAGGCCCAGCACAAAAAAGATAGTGTTGTAGGCTTACAGTAAGATACATACCTCTAGTGGCAAGCACAAGTGTTCTCTGTCTCTGATCTTATATTTAATTATTGTTGCTAGGCAGTTTCACAAAAATTAAATGGGAGAGGTATCTGAGAGAGAGTCACTGAGTGGATGACTCAGGCACTTTTCAGTTACAGGAACATTGTGATCAAGATACTTTGCTAAACTTACATACCTGGATTATTGAAGTATTTTGAACTGATCATAATCAGGAGAACCTTGTATCTTTGCAAAAACAAAGCTCATTAAATCATTAATTTATATAGGAATTCCTTGGTACATTGAATTCATTATGAAAGACTTGTTTGTCAGTTTTATATTTAGATAATAGGGATTATATATTCTTTCAATCCTTTTAATAATAAGGCATTTTTACATATATTACTTAATTTCCCAACTGCCAGCGAATCATAGAATATAAGAATTTCTAGAGACCTCACAGATCATCAAATCCAACCTTTAGCTAAATAGCAATGCCTTCTATAACATACCCAATGTATGGCAATCCAGTCTCTACTTGCAAATCAGAAATGAGGCTGTTCCATAATATATGCTAAGGGAGGTCATATCGCTTTTTGGATGCTTTAAGACATTTTCTTCTATATGGATTCTAAAGCTTTATCTTAGTAACTTTTGCCCAGTGTTTCTAATATTACCCCATGAAGTCAAATATATTCTTTCATTTGAAAGCCCTTTTGATATCTAAAGACAGATCTCCTAAAATAAATAACCATGGATGCATCAACTGATCTTAGGGTCATAAGAAAATCTAAACATAGGTTTGGTGTTGGAAGCCATATTGGAGCCCATCAATTTTCAAACCTATGATAATGATACTAAAATAATAACAATAAACTGTAAACTTTCATAATGCTTTTTTAGTTTTCAAAATGCCTTACATATAGTATCTAATTTTGTCTTCATAACAACCCTGAGAAGTAGGTGCTATTATCACCCTTATTTTACATATGAGGAAATTAAGGCAGAAAAAATTAAATAAAGATCACATTTGACCAGGTTATACAACTAATTAAGTCCCTTAGGTAGGGATTGAATTAAGGCCCTCCAGATTCCAGATCCTATGCTTAATACATTGCCCCAAACACCTGCCTAAGTATGCATCTTTAATGCATTTACACCATGAGTTATAAATACATCCTCCTGCAATGAATTGCAAGACCCATGTTCAGATTTTTACTTTTAATGAATTGAAGCCCAAATTGTCAGAGTATATACAATCCATCTTTCTTCCTCTTTCTATTAACTCATAATTTGATGCTTACTAATTTGTTAATATTTTAGTTTTTCTGTTTGACCATTGCCTTCCCAAATATTATATCAATAGTTTTATATGAAATGGGTTTCTAATGCATTTATTTATAAATTTACTTTCTTATTTTTCCCTGGAGAGCCAAGAACCATTCATTAGACATCATAGTACTTCTTATAGTGTTTAAAAAAGGTTTGTATGCAATGACTGCTATCACAGAGCACTGGCTAGATAGTACAAAAGCTTGGGCTTAGATTCATATTAGATTCACGGATTTACAAATACTGCTTTGAACACTTACTAGCTGTAATAAATTATATACAATACTTTATCTAAGACTTGGTTGTCTCATCTATTGGTATCATTGGTTTCTAAGTATTCTTCTAACTCTAAATCTATGATAGTGAGCTTATGATTTATGTACTATTTTATAGTAAGTAAATGCATTTTACAAAGATGATTTCACTTGAATTTTACAACAATGAAATTAGTTAATATGAAGTTTTTCTCCATTTGACATTTGAAAAAACTGAGAAGCTAAGAGATGATAGTGCTAATAAATGAGAGAGCTGTTACTTGAGACAGTCCTGTGGCTGCAAAGTTAACCCACTTTCTCATTCTACCAAAATATTTTTCAGTGTTAGCCACTCAACCAATATCAACTTGAATGAGAGAAAATGATTTCTAAGAGGTTTCTTTCCACTTCTAGAATATTAAATTTTAATAAATGTAATTTTATGATGTAATAATAGGGGTTTAGAAGGCACCTCTATCCCTGGGAGAAACTGAAATGATTTTTTTTCATATTTTATTGCTAGTGTCACATTAAATAAAGTGAGCACTTTATTTTTGCCGGGAAAACATATAAAACATGTTATGTATACATGTATATACATATACATATATGTGGATATAAATATTGATACAGTTATAGATATGGATATAGAAGATGATATAATGAATTTTTCTGCACTAAAGACATTTATGACAATTTGAAGATTTGATTTAAAATTGGTTTAATTTGCTAATAGAAATAATTCAGTGTTCTATATTATAGAACTCTTGCTGTAATCAGGATAATATAAAATAGTTTCAATTAATTATCTCTGACAGGAATGACTATCATTTATAAGATTTTTCTTTGCAAAAAAATGCCAGTCCCCCAACCTCAGTACCAAGCTTTGCTCGTGCAATTCTTGCCTTCAAAGTATAGCAGACTAGTTAAAGTTAGATTTGAAGATCAGAGACCTAAGATCAAATTCTGATTCTGCTGTTTGGAATCTTGGCAGCTAACAAATCAATCAAAATATTGGTTAAGCACCTGTATTATATAAACAGTGGTATACTAAATACTGAGACACAAAATTAATAAAGTTGTTTCTGCCATCACTAAGCTTGTTGGCTAGTAGGGAATAGAATAGCAATACTGCAAAAATACAGAATATTACACAATTAGTGCATAAAAGAGATGCAAATGCAATGCTGCAAGATATATGAGGATGAAGGTCATTACAAACCAGAAGAAGTAGTGTAGAGAGAAGTGCATGGGTAGAGATCAGGCAAGGTCTGCTGAAATGTACAATGTTTAAAGGATGAATAGGATTCCAATAGGTGAAAATTGTGAGAGAAGCATTCTAGTCTTAGAAAAACTCTGTGAAAAGGGGAGGAAACACAAAAATACAATGCATGTTTGGCAGGCAGAAAGTTACCTAATTTGGCCATAGCATTTAAGGAAATAAAATTAAATTGAAAGGAGAGTTGTTTTCAAATAGAAGAAGGCCTAGAAAATCAGGCAAAAGAGATTGAATTTTACTTGACAGATAGAAGATAAGCAGATGTATGTCTATATCCTTGTATGAAAAATTAATTCCAGCAAAGAAAAATGATAAATTAAAGGAAAAAAGAGGGTAATGAATCTGCCAATAAACATATATTAAATACTTCTGAACAGTTAGGTAGTGTAGTGAATAGAGCCTGAAGTCAAGAATACTTTAATTCAAATCCAATCTCCAACCCTTATTAACTTTGTTACTGCAGGCAAGTCACTGAACCCTGTTTGCCCCAATTTTCTCAGCTGCAAAGTGAGTTGAAAAATGAAATGACAAACCAATTTATTATCTTTGTGAAGAAAACCCCAAATGGGATCACAAGGAGACAGACACAACTAAGAAAACTAAATAAAAATAAAGAATCTTCTATGATTCAGGCAACTTATGGAACAATGGAGCTACAAAGAGAGATGATAGTACTTATGGAGCTCACAGTCTAATGGGAGAGATATATGCTTAATGCACAGTAGACAATAAATATTGATTGATTTATTGATTAATAATAAACAGAAAAAGGGAACTCAAATTAAAGGAGATTGAGAAAGCCATTTGGTACAAAGTAGATTTTAACCAAGACTTGAAGAAAGCTAGGGAAACCAGGAGGTATAGGTGAGGACAAAAAAATTCCAAACACCTAGTTTGTAATCCCAGGTAACTGACTTCATGATGGTAAATCCAATAGTATTAGAGTAGCCTAGACATGTGATGATGTGATGTTAAATTAAAATGGTTGCAGTAGTTATAAAGAGAAAGAAATCTAAGCTAGATATGGAGCAGAAATCCATTTGATAGAACTTGATAACAGATTACATAAGAAAAAGGAAAGAGAAGAAAGAAAGGGGAGAAAGTTAACAAATATGGAAACCTTGTGAAGCATGGTTCCCCTGAAAAAAGATCAAAAAATAGAAAGTATTGTGGAAAAATTTGGGATGTGTTGTGATTGAGGTGCCAGAGTTACAATCAAGCAATGTCCTCCAGCATGTTTGAGATGTGGTTTGGAGCAAGAAGTGATACAAAAAGTAGAAATACACATTTGTATGGTGTTCTCAGAGAGGGGCATTTCGAGCTATGGGAGTGAATAAAATTCCTATGAGAACTTATGGATGGAAAAACAAAAGGTTTTTATTGTTATGGGAAGGAAAGAGAATAAAAAGATAGAAACAGAGCATTTAAATTGTTGAGGAAAGCAAAGAGAGTGAGATATTTCTTGAGTTTAGGAAAATAAGTCACAGTGCCTTGGAACTATAATTTTCTTATCTATATCATGGAGGAGTTGAATACATTATCTCCAAGATTATTTTCAACACTAAAATATTATGATTCTAAATGTTTTCATATCCATAAATTTTTTTTCCTGTTCATTCTAAGACCAGAAATTATTCATGCCCCATTATACTGCCATATATCTTCTTATAATACTTCAACACTACTCATGGTTCTTTTCCTCCATGTCTAGCACTTCCTCCTTCTTCTATGTTGGCACATTATCCATTGAATACTTCCTAACTGAGAATGTTCCCCAAGGTCCTGCATTAGTCTCTCTTCTTATTGTAGACACATTCTGTTTATATAACAGCATTAATTAATTGTAATCTGTCATGTTTTTATTACTCAAATATATGTGTGTATGTGTGTGTGTACAAACATGCATGACTATACATATATATCCCCCAAAGTATCTTGTTTTCAGTCCTTCATTGGACATTTGAAACAGTGTTTTAGAGACATCCCAAACAATATATTCAAAACTGATCTCAACAGTTTTTCTTTCCCTCTTCCACACTTACCTATTTATGATAAGGAATTTCTATTTTTTCTAATTTTCCAGATTCATAATCTTGGCATTATCCTTGATCCCTCAATCTATTTAATCCAACATTCACAATAAATTATCAATTTTTTGCCTTTTTACTTTCATTAAATTTCTCATAGATGACCCCTTCTTTGTATTCACACAGCTGTTACCTTAGTGTTCTCATAACTTTTTAGATTATTGCAATAGCATCCTAATTGGTCCCTCAACTCTAATGTCTGTTTTCTCTAAGACATTCTCCATATTTATGACCATGTTGCTCTCTTATGGTCAACTCCAATGGCTCTCTGTTTCTAGCATGAAATATAATTTATTTTGTAAACTACATAAGTCCTTCAGAAGCTAGCTCCAACCTATCTTACTCTGTCATTCACTACTACTTTCCTTTTCTCACTATTATTTTACCCAGCTGAACTTTTCTTTGTTCCTTACATAGCATCCCAACTTCCATCTGCCGGATTTTGCACTAGCCATTTCATATTACAGAAATATTCCTTTCTATGTTTCACTTGAGACAAGTATCTTTTGTTGTTGTTATTGCTGTTTTATTTGCTTGGTTTAGAAATAATATTAGAATGAGATGATCTAGATTTAAGTCCTTGCATTGATGGTTTTCAAACATCACCTTTTCCATAAAGCTTCTCTTCATCATCCTAGCTATTGATTCATTTCCTCTCAATCTACTTTATGTTTAACCATTCTATTGTTATTTGTATTTATATACTTTTTAGAAGGTGTTCCAAAAGATTCTGTGAAGTTTTAAGTTTTGTTAATGATAATGATGGAACTACCATTCACCAGAACTGCAAAGCTCCATATTTTTTTTTTTGTTGTTGTTGGCAGAGACCTGCATCTCATGCTCAATACCAAAATATGGTTAAAATCGCTATGTGATTTGGGCATAGGGATAATATTATAAGCAAATTAGGAGAGCAAGGAATAATTTAGACATCAGATCTTTGGACAAGCAAGGAATTTATGACCAAAGAAGAACTAGAGAATACTATGAAAGGCAAAATGGACAACCTTGATTACATTAAGTTAAAAAGTTTTTACACAAATAAAATGAATACAAATTAGATTAAAAGGGAAGTACAAAGCTGGGAAAAAATTTTACCGCCAGTGTTTCTGAAAATGATCTCATTTCTAAAATATATAGACAATTGACTAAAATTTATAAGAATTGAAGCCATTCCCCAATTGATAAATTGTCAAAGTATATGAACAGATAATTTTCAGATGACAAAATAAAAGCCATCCACAGTCATATAAAAAAATGCTCTAAATCACTATTGATTAGAGAAATGCAAATTAAGATAACTCTGAGGTGCCACCTCCCATCTCTCAGATTGATTAAGATAACAGGAAAAGAAAATGATAAATTTTGGAGAGAATGTGGGAAAACCATGACACTAATGCAGTGGTGGTGCAGTTGTGAAATGATCCAACAATCCTGGAGGTCAACTTGGAACTATGCTCAAAAGGCTTTAAAACTAGGCATTCCCTTTGACCCAGCAGTGTCAATATCCCAAGGAAATCATAAAGGAGGAAAAAGGACCCATATTTATTTATAGCAACTCCTGTAATAGTGACAAAGAATTTGATATTGAAGTGATGCTTGTTAATTAGAGAATAACTAAACAAGTTGTTTTTTTTTTATGATTGCAGTCGAATACTAGAAATGACAAGCAGGATAACTTCAGATGAACCTGGAAAGAATTGTATGAACGGATTTAAAGTAAAATAAACAGAACTAAGAGAAAATTGTGCAAAGTAACAACAATATTACAGGATCAGTTGTAAATAATAATCTGTCAGCAAAACAATGATCTGAAACAATCTCAAAGATGCATGATAAAAATGCTATCTATCTCCAAGAATTGATAATTGCTGGAGTCTGTATGCAGCCAAAACCATGATATTTTTTAAGCCTCTTTTCTGTATTTTTTCCTTTTTTGCTTTTTTGCTTTTTTCCTTTTGTTTTTTTCCTTTTCTGTTATTTTCCCTTAATATGACTAATAAGGAAATATTTTATAAGAATGCATATGTATAACATATCATGTTGCCTATAATCTCAGAGAGGAGGAAGATAATTTTGTGCAATTACATGTCAATAAATCTGATAATCTAAGTGAAGTTGATGAATACTTACAAAAATATAGATTGTCCAGATTAAGAGAAAAAAATTATTTAAATCATCTCCTGTTAGAAAAAGAAATTGAACAAGCTATTAATCAACTCCCTAAGAAAAAGTCTCCAGGACAAAATTAATTTTCATGTGAATTCTACCAAACATTTAAAGGACAATTAATTCCAATATTATGCAAACTATTTGGGAAAATAGGGAAAGAAGGAGTCCTACCAATTTTGTGTGTGTGTGTGTGTGTGTGTGTGTGTGTGTGTGTGTGTGTGACAAAAACAAGGTGCTGATATCTACAGAAGTTACGGTCAAAAGAGAGAAAGAAAATTATAGACCAAATTCGCTAATGAGTATTGATGAAAAAATCTTAAATATTAGCAAAGAGATTACAGCAAGTTATCCCCAGGATAATATACCATATCCAAGTAAGATTTATACCAGCAATACAGGGCTGGTTCAATATTAGGAAAATTATTAGCATAATTGACTATATCAATAACTAAACTAACAAAAATCATATGATTATCTCAACAGATGCAGAAAAAGCATTTGAGAAAATCCAATACCAATTCCTATTAAAAACACTAGAGAGCATAGGAATAAATGGAGTTTTCCTTAAAATGATCAATGGCATTTATTTAAAGCCATCAGCAAGCATCATCTGTAATGGGGACAAACTAGAACCATTCCCAATAAGATCAGGAGTGAACTAGGCTGCCCCCTATTCATTGCTATTCAACATTAGAAATGTTAGCTTTGGCAATAAAAGAATAAAAAGAGATTAAAATAATTAGATAAAGTAATGAGGAAACCAAATTATCTCTCTTTGCAGATGATATGATGGCATAATTAGAGAATTAACTAAAAAACTGCAAGAAACAATTCAAAACTTTAGCAAAATTTCATGTTACAAAATAAATCTACATAAATCATCAGCATTATTTTACCAACAAAGTCCAGCAACAAGAGATACAAAGAGAAATTCCATTTAAAATGACAGCAGCAGATAATATAACATATGTGGGAGTCTACCTGCCAAGTTAAAGTCAGGAACTATATGAACACAATTACAAACCTTTTTCCTTCACAAACAAAGTCCGATCTAATCAACTGGAAAAAATATCAAGTGCTCATGGGTAGGTCAAGCTAATATAATAAAAATGACAATACTACCTAAATTAATTTACTTATTCAGTGTCATAGCTATCAAAGTCCAAAGAAATTATTTTAGAGCTAGAAAAATCATGAAAATGTTCATCTGAAAAAGCAATAGTCAAGAATTTCAAGGGAATTAATGAAAAAAAAAAGAAAATTAAGGTGGCCTAGCTATAGTAGACCTAAAACCATATTATAAAGCAGCATTCATAAAAACTATTTAGTTCTGGCTAAGAAGTAGAGTAGATGATCAGTGGAATATGTTAGATTCATAAGACACAATAATCAATGACTAGTAATCTAGTGTTTGATAAACTGAAAGACTCCAGCTTCTGGGATAAGAACTTACAATTTGAAAGAAAAAATTGCTTGAAAAATTGGAAATTAGTATAGCAGAAACTAGGCATTGACCCACACCTAACACCCTATGCCAAGATAAGGTCAAAATGAGTTCATGATTTGGACATAAAGAATGATATTATAAGGAAATTAAAAAAAAAAAAAACAAAGAATAGTCTACCTCTTCGGTATGTGGAAAAGGAAGGAATTTGTGGACAAAGAAGAACTCTATTATATTATGGAGTGCACAATGGATTATTCTGATTATATTAAGCTCCAAAGTTATTGTACAAACAAAACCAAAATAGAAAAGATTAGAAAGGAAGCAATAAACTGGGGATTTTTTTTTTACATTCAAGAGTTTTGATAAAGACCTCATTTCTAAAATATATAGAGAATTGACTCAAATTTATAAGAATTCAAACCATTCTCTAATTGGTAAATGGTCAAAGGATATGAATAGATAATTATCAGATGAAGAAATTGAAACCATTTGTAGTCATATGAAAAGGTAATCTAAATTATTATTGATCAGAGAAATGCAAATTAAGACAACTCTGTAGTACAATTACACACCTTTAAGATTGGTTAAGATGACAGGAAAAGATAAGGTTGAATGTTGGAGTGGATTTGGGAAAACTGGGACACTAATACATCGTTGGAGTTGTGAACAGATCTAACCATTCTCGAAAGCAATTTGGAACTATGCTCAAAGAGCTACATACTATGCATTCCCTTTGACCAAGCAATGTCTATGTGACCTATATCCCAAAGAGATCATAAAGGAGAGGAACCTGCATGTGTAAATTTGTGGCAGCCCTTTTTTAAGTAGCAAGAAACTGAAAACTGAGTGGATGACCATCAGTTGAATAATGGCTGAATATGTTATGATATGTAAATATTATGCAATGCTATTGTTCTATAAAAATGATCAACAGAATAAATTCAGAGACACCTGGAGACACTTACATGAACTGATGCTAAATGAAGTGAGTAGAACTGAAAGATTTCTATCGGAGAATATCATAAATATAGGTATAAAAATGGGAGAAATCAGGATAAGATGCAAATAAAAGTAGTATTCTAGTTTTGGGGGAGCATAGTATATATGAAGGTAAACAAGATGAGATTGAATTGTAAAGTTAGTTTGAATGGAAAAAATATAGTAGAATATCTTGCTTGATAGCTTTATCAAGATATACTATATTTTCAAACTTCGATGAATATAAAGAGAGAGAAAATGAATTCTGAAAGTCTCTAAAGGTCCAATGATTCAAGGTTTTGATATGATTACATATGCAAATATGTAAAACTCAAATTGTTTTTTTTCCAACACACTTTCCATTTGCCATAGAATATTTTGATAGCTTTGACTAATGTTAATTTGCCAATTGTTTCTGATTATGTGGATTGTATTCTGAATGCAAAGTACAATTTATTTCTAATAAAACTTCTCATTAACATTAACGACTTCATCATTTCCAATTTAGTAACCTTTTTTGGAGTGGGTGGAGGTGGCATATAAGTTGGAATGGTTGTTCTCAATTAAAGAGTAATAAGTAAATTTTGAGCCTTACTTCATTCTTCTAAGAACTGTAGAAGAAGGAGTCCATAACAAAGGACACTGGATCAGATACTCTTTAAACATAATGATTTTTCTCACACAATAAATCAGAAGTGCAACACTAAAGAACTTTACCTAGTATTTACTCATAATAGTATTGCTGTGTTGTTTTATGATGCAATAACCCACCTCCCTGGTGTATTAACTATGAACTTGATGACTGGCTTTTCACCACTAGGATACCAAGTTATTATCCCATAAAGCAGTGTAACAGTGCAGTTATTGACAATATGTGATGCCCTTGGAAATCAATTTTAACCTGTGTTTAAAAAAGGAGTTTGCAAGAAAATGGCACAGAGTTGGAAGGCAAGTATATGTGAAAAATGAAATCAAGGTATGCTGGAGAAAGGGAAAATTTCAAAGGATCAAAGTCAATATGCAACTAAGACACTAATAGTTCTACTTATTTTTAGTTGAATTTCTAATGTACTCAAAGTAGGCCACTATATCAACTGCAAATAGATGTTTTTTTAATTTTTTTATTATTCCCTCAGTTTCATTATTTTATCTTATTTTAAATAGCTATTCTAGAACTATATAAAATATTAAAGTGATAATGCACATCCTTGCTAACCCCTGATATTTACAATAACAACTTCATAGTTATACTTGATTCCTCTCAACAAGATTTGTCAATTGATTGCATAAGAAGTATTCTTCATATCCAATCAACTGACAAGTCTACGATTTTGCCACTACATTATCATTCACATCTATTCTCTTTTCAATACCAACATTACCAGTATTCTAGGCCCTTATCTCTTCTTGTTTAGATTATTGCAACCTTCCAGAAAGTTTCCTTGTTTCCAATCTTTTACCTTCCAATCCTCAAAATAGTTGTCAAAGTGAAATTCCTAAAGTATTTTTCTGAGTATTTCATGAAATTCTCAGTTCATGAAAATGCTAGTGTCTCCCTGTAGCAAAAATAAAATGCAAATTCCACTTTTGGGCATTTAATCCCTTCATAAACTAGTTCCAATATTTTCAGGTTTATGAACATTATGCTATCTTGCACACTTTAAAGATTCAGTTAATATGATCCGTTGCTGTTTTTCATGCATCGTATTTTATCTCTTGTCTTTGGATCTTTTCTTAAGTTGTTCTTTCTTTAAGGAATGGACTCCTGTTAACTTCCACTTTGGATATCTTTAAATTCCTGAAAAAAAAAAAAACAAACTCTACTAAAATGCTCATGTTCTCTCTCTCTTTCTTTGATTTTGTCTCTCTATATCCCTTGTCTCTCCCCACATTCACACACATGCAAACACACACACACATACCCATATATATATATATATATATATATATATATATATATATACCCATCATTTATATGCATATATGTATGTGTTTATATTCATTCACTCTGTGTATACATATTCATTCACCAAGTATTTATTATTGAGAGAAATTATTCTTTTTCTATCGCATTAACAATTCATTCTTAAATTATGATTAAATTCTTATTCTCTTATTCAGAAGCCATTTCCACTTAAGCCAGTTTCTGAAGGATATGGCTGATAGATGAGCTTGCCCTAATTCTCTGGATACACACTCTTTAATCTTGAGCAGACATCACCAAATGAGAAGATCTTATTTATGTTTAGAGTATAAGTAGAATCTCATTTAAGAAAATTTTTGCTTTTGGTAAAGAATTACAAGGCAATGATGTTTAGGGTGACCCAGCTCATGAAGGAGAAAATCAATCAGAGTGGTCTAGATACAGCTGGATTCCTCTGTCTAGGAGACAGAAGGTGGTTGAATCTCATGTTCAAGTCAAGTTCTCAGATGGAGAAACTGATAACTTTTAGTTCACATCATCATTTAAATGTCAACCAATCAGGATTGAGTTTTTCTATAAGGGGAATTCTTTAAAAAATTAAGGCATTCATGATTTCCATGAGATGTCTTTGGTTATTGAGAGAAATCACTTATATTAAATTTATTATTATCAAGTTTAATTAATAAATTTAGTATTAACTACCAAAAACACGCTCTTGAGCTTTTTCTTCATAATACTATATACTATGTATTATTTACGATACTGAATATAAAGAGAATAAAATAATACAGTCCTTGATCTCAAGATGCACATATCCTACTAAATGGAAATAATATGAACATATCAAAGTACATATAGAGAGAAATATAACAGAAAATATAAACATAAAAAACAATGTGAATATATAAAAGCAAATATTTTAGCATTATACTAGAAAATATTAAATATTTTAAATGATATAATTATATATCATATACTGCATAATTATACATATTTTATTTATTGTATAATGTATTTTTATAAAAGATATGGAAATTATAAATACACACATAAATTATAATGTATAGTATTATAAATTGTAATATATGTGACTTGGTTTTATATACTCATATTGTTTTCAATCAATGCAAAATAGACCTCTCCAGACCAAGGAATATTTCATTTTTGTCTCATCCCCAGTGCCTTGAATAATGCATAGGACACAGTATGTATTTAAAGGGTTCTTGGTGAATTAGTTATTTGAAGAAAGAATTTTGAATAAATAAAGTTCTAGTAAAATCAAAGTCATTAGTGAGAAGATATATTATAGTGGAAGAAGGAAAAGAAAAAAAAATAAAAGAGGGAAGCAAGCAATGAAAGAAGAAAGGAAAACTTACCATGGACTTTCCATGTACCATGCACAGTGCTAAGTCCAGAGAATACAAATACAAGTAAACAGTCACTGCCCTCAAAATACTTACATTCTAAATGGGCGAGAAGGAACCTACAACCTTCCATTGTCTCCTTCCTGTTTTCCAGTAATAACCCCCTCATTTCCTTTAGATTTTCGAGCAATGCAGAGAGATAGGATCATTTCAAAAGTTGCTTGATGGGGCATAGAGTTTCAGAGGTGCCAGAGCTGTGTTGCAGAGGTGGGGAAGGAAGAATTACAAACAGCTGCTTTGTTTGTATCAGCAAAGTTTATGCTCTTGCTTTATGACGGCCAACAACATAAGGTTTTTGTCTTCCAGTTATTGAAGCTTCTGCCTCAACCAGAGTTTTTACCTTTGAACCTCCTCTTGAAGACATACCAGTTCTTGATTATGCTCCTTGGTTTATATTGCTTGAACAACACTCTCATAATCACTCTATACCCATGTACATTAAATGAAATGAATCAAAGATTACAGAACCTGTTCCCATAAAAGTACTGTGATTCTGTAACCCACCAACAAATGACGCCCAAGATTTTAAATAATCAGCTTGAGTTTCCCCCCCCCCCACAGGATTTGAGAACACCTCTATTGTTCTATACTTGTGCACTTGATGTGAAAAACCACTTAGGCCCTAGGAATGATTGTTGTGATCCATCATCCCCTCTTACTTGTGATTTGTGTATTTAAACTGAACATTCATTCCATCAAAGCTTTCTTTTTCAGGAGAACTTCCTCATTCTGAAATTAATTATAGTGCTAGTTGATTCCTGACATATTTATCTCCAGCCCATTCTGTTTTTGTCTTCTATTATTTTCAGGTTGGAAACCAGTCCTATCCAGACTACATAAAGTTTTTATTAACATTAATTGTTAACAATCAATATCTCATATTCCTCATTTTACAAAAGACTACATATCCATAAAGTTTTTATTAACATTGTTAACAATCAATATCTCATATTCCTCATTTTACAAAAGAAAGTGATTTTCAGAAAGTTTATAATTCCCAAATAAATCATAAAATTTATGAAAGTTTTGATATGAGGCCAGCATATATACTTAAAAAAACTTATTTGATATTTTAGTTTTTCCCAATTATATGTAAAAAAAAATATTAAATTTTGAGTTTTAAATTAACTTTCTCCTCAATCATTGAGGAGACAAGAAATTTGACCTATGTTATACTTGTGTAGTCAGGCAAAGTCATTCTGTGAAATAAGAAAGAGAGAGAGAGAGAGAGAGAGAGAGAGAGAGAGAGAGAGAGAAAGGGAGAGAGAGAGAGAGGGAGGGAGGCAGGGAGAGAGAAAGAGGGAGGGAGGGAAGGAGAGAGAGAAAGAAAGAGAGAGAGAGAAAAGAAAGAAGAAAGGAAGGAAGGAAGGAAGGAAGGAAGGAAGGAAGGAAGGAAGGAAGAAAGGAAGGAAGGCTGAGAGGGAGGGGGGAGAGAGGGAGGAAGAAGGAAAGTTGAAGAAAATAAAGAAAAATATATTTTATCTGCATTCAAGCTCTACCCATTCTGTCTTTGGAGATGGGATAGTACTTTTCAACATAAGTCTTACAGAAGGGTCTTAGATTATTATATTGCTGAAAATAGTTGTTATTCACAGTTGATCTTTATCCAATATTACTGTTACTATTTACAATAGTCCTGTGGATCTGCTCATTTCAATTTGCATCACTTCATGTCAGTATTTACCTATTTTATTGAGGGCATCCTGCTCATCATTTCTTAAAACACCATAGTATTCTATCACAATCTTACACAGCTTGTTCAGACATTTCCCAGTTCATTAGATTTCTAATTCTTTGTCACTACTAAAAGATCTGGTATAAATAATATTGTATGCATAGGTTATTTTCTTTTAAAAAAATATCTTTAGGTTACAAATCTAGTAGCATTGCTTGATCAAAGATTATTCATTTGTTTTTTACTTTTTGGGCATAGTTCCAAATTGCTCTCCAGAATGGTTGAATCACTATATAACTTCACCAATAATAAATTAGCTTTAATTTTCCCATATCCCCTCCAAGATTTGTCATTTTCTTTTTCTGTCATATTAGCAAATTTTAGATAGTAGCTCAGAGATTTTTTAATTTATATTTCTCTAATCAACAGTGATTTAGCACATTTTTATGATTATAGATAGATTAGATTATTTTGTCAGATATCTGCCCACCCATATGCTTTAAACATTTTTTTTGCTTTAAACATTTATTAATTGAGGAATGGCTTTTAGTTCTTAAATTTGTTTCATTTTTCTATATGCTTGAGAAATGAGTTCTTAATCAGATTAACTCATAATAAAACTATTTATGGTAATGATTTCCAACTATGTATTTACTTCCATCCTTTTCCTACAATTTTTTTTATCATACTCTCACTATCCTTTTACCCTGTCCATTCTCAAAACTGTTTTACTTCTTTTACCTCTCACAAAATGACCACCCCTTTATTAGCTTGCCCACCTTTCTCTTATCCGCTCTCCTTCCTAACTTTCCTGTATGGTAAGGTAGATTTCTACACCCAAATGAGTATTATAAATTATTCATTCTTGGAGCCAGTTCCAATCAGAATAATATTCGTGTACTGCCTTCACCATTTCCCCCACTTCTCCCTTCATTGAAAAATATCTTTGAGGTCCTTTTTTATGTCAGATAATTTATCCCATTCTACTTTGCACTTTCCACTTCTCCCGGTGCATTCTTCTTTCTCATTCCCTACTTTTATTTCTTTAGATAACCATACTATCACATTCAACTCATACTCTGCTTTCTGTGTATGTATACTATTCCTAGCTAGTCCTTTTGCCCTCCAGAATTTTATATCCCAAGATATTCAATCATTTAATGAAGAAGCTGCTAAATCTTGAATTATCCTGATTGTGGCTCCATAATATTTGAATTGTTTCTTTTTTGCTGCTTGCAGTATTGTTTCCTTGATTTAGGATGTCTGGAATTTGGCTATAATATTGCTGGAAGTTTTCATTTTAAGATCAATTTTAGGAGGTGATTATTTTTTCAATTTTTTAGACTGTCTAGGCCTAAATTCTTTGAAAAGTGACACTATGACACATACCTAATACCTAAACACCAAGTTTCAGGTATTTTTGTGCAGCTATTTTCATAAGTAATTTTGGAGACCTGTGAATTTTTGTTTTTTCCAAGGTGATATGATCTAGGGAAAGGTGTGTTTACTATTCTCCTGTACAGAGCATTGCTTTATCACCAAGCCCTCTTTCTCAATAAAAATTCCAAATACATGTAAAGATAATTTTCTACATTTGTTTTCATAAGATTTTACATTCCAATTTTTTTCTTCCCCTTTTCATTACCTGAACCCTCCCCAAGACAGCACACAATCTGAATTAAGTTATATATGTACAATACTTTTAAACATATTTCCATATTTTTTCTTGTTGTCCAAGAGAAATCAGACTGAAAGGTAAAAAACCATGAGAAAGAAAGAAGCAAACAAGCACATAAAATTGAAAACACTATACTCTGATTCACATTCATTCTCCATAGTTCTCTCTTTGGATGCAGATGGCATTTTCCCATATTGCTGAGAAGAATTAAGTCTATCATAGTTCATCATCACATAATTTTGCTGTTATTGTGTATGATGTTTTCGTGGTTTTGCTCACTTCACTCAGCATCAGTTCATTTAAGGCTTTCCAGAAAGAAGCACTCTTTTCAACCCTGGAATTGTGAGTAGGGTCTTTCTTTCTCTGTGGCCACAGTTCTGTTGTGCTCCACGCACTGGGACTAAGACTCAGAACTGTGTCCTGGTAATGTAACAGAGTCCTGCTTCTGATGCCGGTAAAGAGACTCCTTCAAATTTCTTTTTGACCTATTGAGCCTTTTTCCATCTGTGAGCTGAAAAGTTTGGAAACTACCACTGAGGCCACTGATTCAGTAGCCTGTGACTTCATCCCAGTATGCAGGGACGCTGTCTCTGCTGGCCCTGTCTGGGATGGACTATGCTCCTCTCTTACTCTGATGCAGCAGACTTTTCTTGTCAACCTTCAAAGTTGTCTTCAGGTGGAAAATTGTTCCATGTTTTTATAGGTTTTGCTGCTCCATCAGAATTTGTTCACAGTCAAATATTTAAAGGTATTTGGAAGAATTTAGGGGAGAGCTGAGGTGAGTCCCTACCTTTACTCCACCAGCTTAGCCCTGTCTTAGCATCAATGTGTTTTCATTGCACACTAGTATTTGGAGCATAAAATGGTGGTTGTCTCATCACTGTTTCCCTTAAACTCCTTTGTGACTACTCAAAAAAGTGTTTATGTCAATTCAAATCTAGAGCTCTTCCAAAGCTCATTAGTTTCTCCCTCAGTTTTGTTTTTAAAAACTGCTATCCCTGCTATCTTTATATTGTTTCTAGGCTTATGAATTCCATAGAGCATCTCAAGTATTTCCCTGAGTGACTTAAGTAGAGTATGCCATAAAGTATGGAATTTACTTTTAAGGAGATGATCTGAATCTTAAATATACTAAAAATTGCATGACAAAAATAAAAATTTAAACCAATTGTCAAAAAAGGTCTCCCATACCCCCAAAAGAATTCAAGTCTGTACTCTCTTTAATTTCTCTTCCATTTCTTTCATGTGCAAAGTTTGACATTTTCACAATTTAACGTTTCATTTGCTAGTCCCTCTTCTCCTGCCTTTTTTACTTATGCTTGGAATCTAATATTAATGAACAATAATGCTACATCATCATCATCATCATCATCATAATCTTACTGTTACACAATTACAAATGAATCCTCTATTACATCATTTCACACTCATAATGATGTGATGAAATAAGCAAAGTGATTTTTACAAGTCAGCAAAATGAGCCTTTTAAGGATGATGTGCCTCAGCTATCTACAAGCATAGTTTTGTGTGTTTGTTTTACTTAGCACACTGCTTCACACTTAGGAAGTGCTTCATAAATGCTTATCAACTGAAGAACCCAAAGTCAAAAAAAATTTGCAGAGGGAAAGCTAAGACGAAAATGTTCGAAAAAAAAATGTCCAAAATGCATGCACACAGAGAAGTCAGGAAAAAAAGAAGGAAAAAAAGGAAGGAACGAAGGAAGGAAGGTTTCAATCCCAGCCTTGTTCTTTACCTTCTATGTGATTTTGGGGCAAATTAATTTACCTCTCTGTGCCTCAGTGTTACTATCTACAAAATGAGATCCTTGGATGGTATTATTTCCTATATCTTTCTCATACCTACATTGCTACAAATTGAACCCAACTTTTAGGTTCTATTGGGCAATATTTACCTACACTTGACAGCAAGAAAGGAGAGTTAGAGAGAGGATAATATTGTCCCTGTTTTAAATATTTTAATTCACTTCCCTGTGTCTGTTTTTCACATATAATTTATAGACATTTTTATTTACATTTTTACCCCACCCTGCTAATTCGACTATATTTTAATGCAGTCTCACTGAAGGTTCTTTACACAATCTTTTCATTTATTTATTTAATTAATTACAATATGGAGAAGTGGTGATGAAGCAAGATATGCCCACATTTTTCACTCAGCTTCCAAAGTGCTTTGGTTGTTGATGAGCCAGCTCCAGTAGGAGATTGTTTACTTCTAAAGATAGTCTGAGCAGCAGTTTTCAGAAAGCTCAAGCCTATATATTACCTCCTGCTATCCAAATTTCTTATGATAAAAAAGAGGATAGAGAAGTAAATGCTCAGAGAGTGTAAGTAATTGGTCCAAAGTTATGTAGGATCTAGTTTAGAGCTAAGAATAGAAGTCCTGACCCAAGTCCATTGCTCAAACCACTAGACACTGTTTTCATAGCCTTTGAAGGACCAGCTGAGAAGGACATCAACATGAGAGACAGAATTCCTTCACTTCGATTATCTGAAAAATGGTCTCCATTGACAGAATTCTCCAGGCACCTTTATATTAGAGTCTGGAAAGAAATGAGTCTGGAAGAACTTTAATAAAATGGAATTGACAACAGAGCACTAAGGAAGGATTCTGGCACCTGGGAAAAATTCAACTTTAGTAAAAGAATAGACTGGTACCTAAGGTATGGCTTCTCCCATACTTGTGTGAAACAAACTGGGGAGAGAGCTTTTAAAAGTTAAGGAGAATAAAGAAATGGGAAACTTGGGTGCATGAAGGAAGCTAGACTTGGGGCAAGAAAACATGCAATGGGCAAGTAAATGACATGGTGGTCCATATTCTTTAGCAGCAAAGATCTAGACAGAACTAGGAAAACATTTTAAAAAACTCTTTCTTTGAGTTCTCTGGGTTCAGTTGAAAGGATAAACAGACAAAAAGATAGATAGATAGATAGATGAAAAATAGATAGATGAAAGATCATTTCTAAATTGCCTTCTATGTGTATGGCCTTGTGCTATGATCTGGGAATACAAATGCAAACAGATAGTGCATATCCTCAAGGAACTTAAATTCTCATGAAAGAATATTATACATAACAATACATAAAAGGAAGCTGAAATGCAGAAGTTAAGAGTAGTAATGTGGATATGGTAGAAGGAAAAAACAAAAAGAACACAACAAAAAAATTAAGGTAGCATTTTATACTTCTCAGACGGGTAAAATGACAGGAAAAGATAATGATAAATATGGGGGGGAGGAATGTGGGAAAATTGAGACACTAATGCATTGTTGGTAGAGTTGTGAAATGATCCAACCATTCCGGGAAGCAATGTGGAATTGTGTCCAAAGGGGTATATAACTTTGCATACCCTTTGATCTAGTGTATATCCATCAGGTCTGTATCCCAAAAAAATCATAAAAAGTGAAAAGAGCCTACATGTGCAATTTTTTTTTTTGTAGGAACCGTATTTGTAGTGGCAAAGAAGTAGAAAGTGAATGGATGTCCATCAGTTTCAGAATGGCTGAATAAGTTATGGTATATAAATTTAATGAAATATTATTGTTCTATAGGGCTGATTTCAGAAAATTTAGACACATAAACTGATGCTAAATGAAGTGAGCAGAAACAAGATAACATTTTATATGGTAATAAAAATATTATGAGATGATCACCTGTGATGGACTTGGCTCTATTTAATAATCAGGTGATCTAAGACAATTCCAATAGATATGTAAAGGAAAGTGCCATCCGCATCCAGAGAAAAAAAGTATGGAGACCAAATGTGGATTAAAGCATACCATTTTAATCTTTGTTCTTCTGGTTTGTTTAATTTTTTTCTTTCTTTTTCTTTTATCTTTCCATGAAAGTCTAGGGTCTAGGAAACTTTTTAAAATGTGTTACTTTTTGTTCTTTTAAAAATTTTATTAATATTTTAATTTTTCAAATACATGCAAAAATAGTTTTCAACATTCATCTTTGCAAAACATTGTCTTTAATTTTTTTTTTCTTCCTCCCTCTACTTTTTCAAGTCTGGACGCAATCCAATAGAGGATTAACATATGCAATTCTTCTTAACATTTCCATTTTTGTCATGCTGCATAAGAAAAATATGTTCAATATTCTTAGTTTTTTATTAATTCAATAGGTTTCTTATTTTCATTTTTATTAATCTCCCCTTTTATTTTCAGAATTTCAAATTTGGTATTTAATTTAAGATTTTTAATTTGTTGTTTTTCTAGCTTTTTTATTTGTAAGCCCTATTCATCGATCTTCTCATTCTCTATTTTATGCAAGTAAGCATCAAGCAATATAAAATTACCCCTTATAGCTGTTTTCGCCATATCCAACAAATTTTGGTATGCTGTCTCATTATTGTCATTCTTTTGGATTAAATTATTGATTCTGTCTATGATTTGCTATTTCACCCATTCATTATTTAGAATTAGATTATTTGGGGGTGGAGCCAAGATGGTGGAGTGAAAAGGTGACTCTCTGCATCCTCCTCTGATCTTCTTTCAAATCAACAATAAAATAAGCCTCTGAACTGATCTTCAAGTGAACGAATCCAGAAATATTTGGATACTGCTCTCAGATATCTCTGAAGAACTTCATATCAGGTTTGTTTAACTTGGACAGAGGAATAAACAGTCCACTAAGTGCAGCCCAGAAGTGAGGGTGGGACTCAGCTCAGCATGGCAGAAACTCCAAACTCCAAACTCCAAACAGCTGGAGTTTATCTGAGGCACTCGGGACACTCTGCCCTGACTGGAGACAGATGTTCTGGCAGATTTGCCTTTTTTTTTTTTTTTTTTTTTTGCTGAGGCAATTGAGGTTAAGTGACTTGCCCAGGGTCACACAGCTAGGAAGTGTCTGAGACCAGATTTGAACTCAGGTCCTCCTGACTTCAGGGCTGTTGCTCTAACCACTACGCCACCTAGCTGCCCCAGATTTGCCTTTTTTTAAGGAGTGATTCAGCCTTAGTCCTAGCTCCCACTGGCCCAGCACCTTAAGTTAATTCACCAAATTGCCCCAAGGCAAAGTACTTCAGCAACTGTTTTTCTGAGTCTTAAAGAGACATCCACACTGTCTAAAAAAAATGAAGAAACAAAAGAGAGCTCTCACCATAGACAGCTTTTATCAAAAGAAAGAAGGGCTGACCCCAGATCCAGGGGTTCCTTTAGACAAAACCCCAGAGGAAGTCATTAAACCATTACTGGTCCCCTTTTCAAAAGGCCTTTCTGGAAGATTGCATAAAGAATCTCAAAAGAGAGCTGGAGGATAAATGGGAAAATAAACTGAAATCAGTGCAAGAAGGATACAATATCTTGCAAGAAGGATATGATGCCCTGCAAAAGAGAAATGAAAAAAACACCAATTTATTAAAAAATAAAATTAGTGAAGTGGAAAAAGAGTGCAATGAATAAAAAATTTAATTGGCCAGTTACAAAAGGAGCTTAAAAAAGGTAACTGAAGAAAACAACACTTTAAAAATAAGAATTGAACAAATGCAAGTGAATGACTCAATAAGACATCAAAAATCAGTCAAAAATAAACAAAAAATGAAAAATTAGAAGACAATATGAAATATCTCCTAGGAAAAACAACTGACATGGAAAATAGATCTAGGAGGGACAATCTAAGGATTCTTGGACTTCTTGAAAGCCATGACAAAAAAGAATCTAAACAATTTCTTCCAGGAAATCCTGAAAGAAAACAGCCCTGAAGTTGTGGAATCAGAAGCCAAAATTACCATTAAAAGAGTTCACCGATCAACTCCTGAAAGAGACCCAAAATTAAAACCCCAAGGAATATCGTGGCTAAATTTCAGGACTATTGCACCAAGGAAAAGATTCTGCTAGCAGCTAGAAAGAAACAATTCAAATACCGAGGATCAATAATTAGAATCACACACGATCTGTCAGCCTCCACATTGAAGGATCGAAGGGCCTGGAACCAGATATCCCGAAAGGCAAAGGAACTTGGATTACAGACAAGAATAACCTATCCTGCTAGGATTAGCAATATTCTCCAGGGAAGAAGATGGTTATTCCATGTTATAGGTGAATTTCACCTATTTCTAATGAAAAGACCAGATCTGAACAAAAAATTTGACGTCCAAACACAGAACTCAAGAGAAGCATAAAAAGGTAAAAAGGAAAGGACTCTTGAGAACATTATTTCTAATAAGAGGATACTTAAAGTTTGGGGGTATAATTAACTAGATATTACTTTGATAATTTTGAAAAAGAAAACTAGATGGGGAAAGGATGTCATACTGGGGGAAAGAGGTAAAAAGTGGTATAATAGGATCTAAAAAAAGGAGATAAAAACAAGGTAAAACCTCTTGAAGAGGCAAAGAAAACAATATAATTGAGAGAAAGAGGGGAGGGAGATGAGCATTGTGTAAATCTTACTCTCATCAGGTTGGCATCTAAAAGTGTATATCAGATACTTGATTTCACATAGAAACTTGTCCGTTGCTAGAGGGAGTGGGAGGGAAAGGAGGAAAAGAACGGGAATAAAGAAAAAAATAAAGATAAATAAAGAAAGGGAATAACTAATAGAAGAGAAAATAGAAGAATCAGGGGAAAGTAGTAAAAAAAAAGGGGAGGAGATCTAAAGGGTGGTGGATTGTTTGGGGGAG
>JAJPUD010020301.1:0-24967 GCA_023553655.1 Myrmecobius fasciatus | reverse complement strand
GTTTTTTTTTTTTTTATTTAAATTGTCCTGTGAACTAGTGATGCCTATTGAAACTTTCAGTAGGGATATGACAGTAGAGTAAATTGGAGTAGTAATTCTTCTTGCAATTGTTACAGAAATCTTTGTTGCTAAACTGAAATGTCTGGTGATTTTATCTTCCAAATGAGAGTAGGCATACATATATATGTATATGTATATATATGTATACATACACACACATACACATATATATATGTGTATATTTTTTGCTGAGGCAATTGGGGGTTAAGTGACTTATCCAGGGTCACACAGCTAGGAAGTGTTAAGTGTCTGAAACCAGATTTGAACTCAGGTTCTGCTGATTTCAGGGCTGGTGGAGAGTAGGCATATCTTGATGGGAAAAAAAAGACAACATAGAAAATATTTTGAATGCCATATCCTCAAGTATTTGTGACATAACCTAGAGAGAAGAATTCTCTTCATTTCTATGCCCCAATACACCAAAGGATGCAGATAGGCAGTGAATATAAATTGAGCACAATAACAAAATTTTTACCATTTTATTTTATTTAGTTCTGAGGCCAGATTTGAATTCAGGTTCTCCTGACTTCAGGGCTGGTGCTTTATACACTAGCTGGCCCCATGTTATGAATTTTTTATGATCAATTTGTACAAATTTTCCTCCTTCTTTCCTTCCTTCCTTCCTTCCTTCCTTTCTTCCTTCCTTCCTTCCTTCCTTCCTTCCTTCCTTCCTTCCTTCCTTCCTTCCTTCCTTCCTTTCTTCCTTGCTTGCTTGCTTCAATCCTTCCTTCTTTCTCATTTTCCTAGGTAATGGTGTGTGCGTGCGTGTGTGTGTGTGTGTGTGTGTGTGTGTGTGTGTGTGGTGGGGAGATATGTATCACAAATACACTTATTTCAGAAAACTACATCAACTGTTCTCCTCAATCCATAAGCATGTATAAAGGGCTCTGTGGTGGCTTCACTATGTTAGATCAGACGGAATTCTTTCTTTCTGCCTTCTTGCTGGAAATTTCTGTTTCCATATCTTTAAGCCATGTTTTAATGCAACTTCTTAACTTGTGTGATTGCCTTTCTCACTTCAGTCTCACATAATGTTTGACCAAGTCTTTTGCATATACTATTTTACATGATAAGAAAAATAGCTAGGTTGGCTAAAGTAAGCATTTTAACTAAAAAGTTAATGACAAAATCAAACAGATCTTACAGCTAGTAGGCACCTAAGTGATGATAGTTCATTGAACCATGCTTCCTTTCAATCTGTCTGAATGGTGTTTTCTTATAAAAAACAATACCTTGAAAATGCACATTTATAGATTTTTTTTAACTTTCCTAAGAGTAATGCTAGTGATTTGTGCTGGTTCAGCCACATGTGAAATCATTGCAAAGATTTCACATTTTTTAGGCTTTACCAGATAGTATGCATTAATCTTTTCAAATTTTTTTCTTTCCTGTCTACCTACCATAAAGCTTACCTGATTATATTCAATTAATTTTAAACTCTTTGTTCAATCTCTTCATAATTATTTCTGTAAACATTCCATAATCTACATGCAGAAAATGAGAAAGGAATACAATTTGTACATGCTTGATTACCCATTTTCGATTTAAGAAGGAATGATGTAAATGCTGCCTTCATTGGCAATTCAAACATGTTGCTCCCTGGAATTGTTTCAGAAGAAGATTCCTTTCCTGAAAGTGTCAGGAGAGCTACAATCATGCAGTGTTACTCAACCAAATTCAGCAATTGCATTCAATTGAAATTGAGCAACTGTATAAGAATACTTTCTACCTAGGTGCACTAAAATGAGTAATCACATGACTGTTTCAGACCTCCTAAAAATTAAGAGGTAGATGTTGATGTTGAAATGACTTCCAGTCAATTTAGGATGGGAGCTCCTGTATGCCGATAATGATTTTATTATAGTTAGAGAATCTGAAAACCAAGGGCAGGCTTAAGGAAAATATTTTCCATAACATTTTTGTTATAAAACATTTTTGTATGTTAAATTTCTGGGCCATTCCTTACCCACCCACTTAGAGATGACTCTTTCTACATTTTTGTCTCTGCACAGGCATTCCAGACACTCCTGATTCCTGCCTAGTTATCTACAGAGCAACAGTAACATATCTTGTCAAGGCAACATTCATGCTTTTAACATTTACATATGTTATAAATTGTAAAACCACTATAGAGACATACTATAACATAATAGAAGGGGGTGAGTCTTGGAGTCAGGAAGACTATAGTTCAAATCCCGACTATGATACCTGTCAACTATGTGAATATAAGTTCATTATTCAGTTGAAGAGTGACAAATACTCCACAACCTCTCTAGTCTTAATATTTTTAGCTGCACTAGAAGGATGTTTATTTAATAATATCAAAAGGAGATGAATAATGGAAAATAGATATAGCAACCTTTTGAGGTCCATCATCTCCAACTCAGATTCACAGATCCAAAGAAAATAACTTCCCCTTATTTTATGGGTCTTCACTCATAAAACTATACATCACACAGCCCCCACTAGTGTGTTTATATTATTGTTCAGCCAGTAGAAACAATTAGCACAAAATAAAGTTCTGAGGTAGCATCATAAGAATTATAACTAGAAAGTATTTATCACATAAACATGGGTAGACTTCCATAAATAAATACAGTGCCAGTAAGGGTGAATCCACACATTAAATTTACTAGTAAAGATACAAAACATAAGAAATATGTTTTAGCCAAGATAAATCTATGTAATTACAGGATCCTGGTGTCTTTTTTCTTCTCAAGGTAATCTCATACTGCCTTCTCAAGGGATTGCATCTTCATGTGCCACTAACTGTACTAACCTGTCCGTTTTGTTCCAGGTGGTACACATTTAAATCTAGTTCTCAGTAAAAAAAAAATCCATAAATTCAAATCTAAATAATTTACTTATTAATCACATCTAGGATCTTCCCAAAAATAGGGAAGAAAAAAATATAACATATTAGTCAATTTTAAGACAAGCTATTTACCCCAAAAAAAGAAAGCTAATCACAGAATACACAATCCAGTAACTGAACATATAAAATAACTTCTAAAAAGTGTTGCTATCAGCTGAGTTACTGATTTTAAGCTTAATTAGAACATGAAACAATTTTTAAGACTGTTTAATTAGACCTATTCTATTACTCTTCAGTACTGTATTATATAACTCATATTCAGTATGTGCCTATTGTCATAATTGTCAGGTTTAGGCTTTCTGTTCATGGCTGTTTCCTTGCCATAACCTTTAAATGCTGGTGAATGCTAATGCTCTTCCAATATATGTTTTTGCTGACATATCTGTAGATCTCTGAATCTCTAGTACACCCAGAACTCCCCCCCCCCGACTCGCTAACTTGCTCCTAAGTCACATCCTCAACAAAGGAAACATAAACCTCAACTTGGGATACTCAGCACCTTTCCAACTCTCTCAGTCTCCTCTCCCCTCTGATTGGGCAAATGAAAGGTAGAACATTAAACTTCTTTTAAATCTTTTCTTTATAGAAGGTCACAGTTTGTACTTTCCAGGTGACTCTCAACTTTCTATCTGCATTTCTGAATGGTTTTTATTTCTTGGAACATGATGCTCCTACATGGGGCACTCTGATCACTCAAATATTTATGAGCTTCTTTTAGGTCATTTTCTTTCCCCATTAGATTGTAATCTTCTTAAGGTCAGGAATTTTCTTTCTTTTTCTTATTTGCAGTAGCAGTGTTCAGCATAACTCTTGGAACATATTATGGACTTAATAAATGTGTATTGAATTAAATTATATTGCAAAGTAAAAAAGGTCAAGGCTTCTAAAAGGTAAATACAAATATACCTTACTGAGTCAGACTACATTAATTGCCATATTGGGCATGGTCATCATGATACTGTCACAGGAGAATGAGTCGCCTGACCCTTAATCCCTACCCTATCCCTCCACATTTCAAGATGCAGTTCAGAATAACCTGTATAATTCACATGTTAAAAGTGAGGCTGTCATTTCTAAAATATATAGAGAATTGACTCAAATATATAAGAATTCAAGCCATTCTCCAATCGATAAATGGTCAAAAGATATGAACAATTTTCAGATGAAGAAATTGAAAGTATTTCTAGTCACATGAAAAGGTGCTCCAAATCACTATTGATCAGAAAAATGTAAATTAAGACAACTCTGAGATACCACTACACACCTGTCAGATTGGCTAAAATGACAGGAAATGATAATGATGAATGTGGGGATGGGGGGGGATGTGGGAAAACTGGGACACTGATACATCGTTGGTGGAACTGTGAACGGATCCAGCCATTCTGGAGAGCAATCTGGAACTATGCTCAAAAAGTTATCAAGCTGTGCATACCCTTTGACCCGGCAGTGTTTCTACTGGGCCTATATCCCAAAGAGATTTAAAAGGAGGGAAAGGGCCCCACATGTGCAAAAATGTTTGTGGTAGCCCTTTTTGTAGTGGCCAGAAACTGGAAATTGAAAGGATGCTCATCAATTGGAGAATGGCTGAATAAATTATGGTATATGAATGTTATGGAATATTATTGATCTGTAAGAAACGACCAGCAGGATGATTTCAGAGAGGCCTGGAGAGACTTGCATGAACTGATGCTGAGTGAAATCAGCAGAACCAGGAGAACATTATACACAGCAACAAGACTATACAACGATCAATTCTGATGGACATGGTTCTCTTCAACAATGATGTGATTCAAACCAGTTCCTATTGTTCAGCGATGAAGATAGTCATATACATCCAGAGAGAGGCCTGAGGGAACTGAATGTGAACCACAACACAGCATTTTAACACTTTCTGTGAAAAAAAAAAAAAGTGAGACTGTGAGCTATTCCTCTTTGTACATGTAATTGGTCACCAGCTATTGTGGCTCTTTAGCCAGTAAGAGAACTCTAATTTTTCCAATGCAAGCCACTTAGCCACACCTGGATAAAATGTAGATTCCAGTAACTTTTAAAGTGGTAACCTGGAACCTGGAATGGTGACATTAAGCATGCTCTGTGGTTAGAGAATGACAGCTCTTACAATATTTTATTCTTTTTATTTAGTCATTTTCAGTTGTATCTAACTTTTTGTGAACCTATTTGGGATTTTCTTGACAAAGATACTACAATGGTTTGCTCTTTCTTTCCTCTGCTCATTTTATAGATTAGGAAACTGAGGCAATCAGGATTTGGTAATTTACCAAGAGTCACACAGCTAGTAAGTGACTCAGGCCAGATTTGATTTTAGGAATGAGTCTTACTGACTTCAGGCCCAGCATTTTATCCACTGTGCTCCCCTTTAGTTATATAAGTATAATTTATATATTTGATATTTTGGACTTTTAATATATATATTTGAATAAACTACTATACTTGATGTCCATTCTAATTTAGATAGTTTTTTAAAAAGATTAAATAGTTATATTTGAGGAGAAAAAAACACTTAAAGAAACATTTTCAGCAAATGCAATTTTTATACTTATGAAAGAAGCTTTTAGTTCATTATTTTATGATGACCTCAGAAATGTCATTACATTCATCCAATTACATTTTCTCTTTACCTAATCTTTTCTGATATGTCTAATATAGTCTAATTTCTCATATTAGAAAAAGAGATAGGAAGAAGGAAAAGAACTGGGAAATATATAGTGTGTGCCAAAAGTCACAGTGTAGTTTTAAATTTTAATAGCTTTAATCTGCAAAATGAATTTTGAGATACCATGCTTAATTGGGTTTTAGTCTATTTATTTAAATGTTTGTATAATACAATGTTTATTATATTTACATATTTACATATGAAACTAATCAATAAACATACATATATATGCATATGTAAGAATATATACATATATATTTATATTTACACATATTGATTAGTCAAATAACTCAAAGACATTTAGACATTGGAAAGTGCAATAATATACTAAGTCCATTACTCTGTTGGAGACAGAATTTGCTAAACAAAACTAGCAATGGCTTTTTTTTTTTTTTTTTTTGGTTTTTTGCTTTTTGCTGAGGCAATTGAGGTTAAGTGACTTGCCCAGGGTCACAAAGCTAGGCAATGTTAAGTGTCTGAGACCAGATTTGAACTCAGGTGCTCCTGATTTCAGGCCTGGTGCTCTCTCCATTGCACCACCTAACTGGCCCAGCAATGGCTTTTAATAAATTCTCTATCAGGAAATATTATTAGAATTTGTATTTGTGAAAGGAAGCAATGATAGAGGTGGCTTTCACAAGGTTGCATTAATGCCATAGCAACAAAAAGCATTACATTAAGCACCAAATATAGCATCTTGGTCCTTTTCCTAAGGTGAAAGTGATAATACTAAAACCTAATGAGAAAGTATAAAATGATATTAGCAGCAGAAAACATTCTGTATTTGGAATTAGAAGTTTTCAGTTTTAATCCTATCTTTGCTTATTAATATATAATTTTGGGGTTTTTTGGTTTTATTTATTTATTTGATTAAAGCTTTTTATTTGCAAAACATATGTATGGGTAATTTTTCAACATTGATGCTTGCATAGCTTTCTGTTACAAAATTTTCCTCCCTACCCCTACCCCACCTCTAGATGGCAGGAAATCTACTACATGTAAATTATGTTAAAATACTTGACAAATCGAATATGTGTATACATATTTTTACAGCTATCTTTCTGTGCAAGAAAAGTTGGATTTACAAGAAAAAAAATTTGAGAAGGGAAACATAATGCAAGCCAACATCAATAGAGAGCATGAAAATGTTATGTTGTGGTCCACATTCAAATCTGTCTCTCTGTGTGTATATGGCTTTCTTCATCACTGAACAATTAGAACTGTTTTGAAATATTTGATTGTTGAAGGGAGCCATGTCCATCAGAATTGATCATCATATAGTCTTGTTGTTGTATAATGATCTCCTGGTTCTGCTCATTTCACTCAGCATCAGTTCATGCAAGTCTCTCCAGGTCTCTCTGAAATCATCCTGCTGGTCGTTTCTTATAGAACAATAATATTCTATGACATTCATATACCATAATTTATTCAACCATTCTCCAATTGAAGGGCATCCATTCAGTTTCCAGTTTCTAGCCACTACAAAAAGGGTTGCCACAAACATTTTTGCACATGTGAGTCCCTTTCCTTTTTTTTTTTTTTTTTTAAGATATCTTAGGGATATAAGCCCAATAGAAACACTGCTGGTTCACAGTTTGTTAACTTTTTGAGCATAGTTCCAGATTGCTCTCCAGAATGGTTGAATCCTTTCACAGTTCCACCAAAAATGTATCAGTGTCCCAGTTTTCCCACATCCCCTCCAACATACATCATTTTCTTTTCCTGTCCTCTTAGCCAATATGACAGGGGTATAGTGGTATCTCAGAGTTGTCTTAATTTGCATTTCTCTGATCAATGGTGATTTGGAGCACCTTTTCATATGACTGGAAATAGTTTTAATTTCATCCTCTGAAAATTGTCTGTTCATATCTTTTGGCCATTTATCGATTGGAGAGTGTCTAGAATTCTTATAAATATGAGACAATTCTTCATATATTTTAGAAATGAGGCCTTTATCAGAATCCTTATATGTGAAGATGATTTCCCAATTTATTGCTTCCCTGCTAATCTTGTCTGCATTAATTTTTTTGGGTACAAAATATTTTTAACTTAATATAATCAAAATTATCTATCTGGTGTTCAACTAAGAGTTCCAGTTCTTCTTTGGATGCAAATTCATTCCTTCTTCACAGGTCTAAGAGGTAAAGTATCCTATGTTCCTCTAATTTGCTTATAACATCACTCTTTATATCTAAATCATGAACCCATTTAGATCTTATGTTGGTATGTGGTGTTAGGTGTGGATCAGTCCCTAATTTCTTCCATACTAGTATCCAATTTTCCCAGCAGTTTTTGTCAAATAGTGAGTACTTATCCCAAAAGCTGGGGTCTTTGGGTTTATCAAACACTAGACTGCTATAATTATTGTTTAGTTTGTCCTGTGTTCCTATCCTATTCCACTGATTGACTACTCTATTTCTTAGTCAGTACCAAATGATTTTGATGACCACTGCTTTATAATATAATTTTAGATCTGGTACAGCAAGGCCACCTTCATCAGAATTTTTCTTTTTCATTAATTCCTTTGAAATTCTTGACCTTTTGTTCTTCCAGATGAACTTTGCTACTATTTTTTCTACATCTGTAAAATAATTTCTTGGGAATTTGATTGGTATGGCACTAAATAGGTAAATTAGTTTGGGTAGTATTGTCATTTTTATTATATTCACTCGGCCTACCCATGAGCACTTCATGTTTTTATATATAATTTTGAGTAAGTCTTTTAACCTTTCTGAACTTCTATATCTTTATTTATGAAGCAGAGAAGTTAAATGTTATGATTTGTAGATATTTTGTCAAACTGAATCTACAATCTTATTCTTTACATAAAGTTGTATATGGTTTTGAATTGGTAGAGCAATAATGCTCTTTGTTGTTTTCAACCATGTTATCAAATTCCTTCAATGAGAACACACATGGAATCAGTATCAGCTACCATACTAATGGTAAATTCTTTAATGAAAGTAATGCGACATTATTGTTCTACAAAAAAATGATGAACAGGCTGATTTTAGAAAAGCCTAGAAAGATTTACATGAACTGATGCTGAGTCAAACAAGCAGAATCAGGAAAACAATGTACACAGCAACAGCAAGTTCTTGTGATGATCAATTATGATAGACTTGGCTCTTCTCATTGGTTCAATGATCTAAGATAATTGCAATAAACTTTGCAAAGAAAAAGCCATCTTTATCCAGAAAGAGAATTATGGAGACAATGTAAATCAATATATGCTATGTTCACTTTTTAAATTTTTCTTCTAATTTTTTTTCTCTTGTGGTTTTTCCCATTTATTTTGATTTTTCTCTCGCAACATGATTCATCAGGAAACATTAAAGAAAAGAATGCACACAAATAATCAAAAAGAATTTGTTTTTGCATGTAACTGAGGGAAATCCTTTTTTTTTAAAAAGGTAGCTAAAATAAAATAATATAGTGATTTTTGACCAACAATACTCCTAACTTCATTTTTGAAGTTCATAATTTTTAACTGAAAGGAAGTCAAAGCATTTATTAAATCACACTAAGGGTCAGGCACTTTGGACTGATTTGAAAAAAAAAAGGCAAAATAAAATCCCAATACTTCTCAAGGAGCACACACTCTAATGGAGAAGACATTATAAAAAGAACCTTGTACAAACTAGATATATTAAAAATAATTTGGAGAAAATTACAAAGCAAATATACTAACATTAAAGCAGATCAAGATAAGTTTCTTGTAGAAGATGAAATTTTAGCGGCTGCTTGTTGGAAGGTAGGGCAGCCAGAAGATGATGATGCAGGAAAGAGAATTCCAGTGAAAGAAATAGCCAGTGGAATTTGACAATGAAGAGATGGAGTGTCTTACAGAAGAAACAACAAGGAAGACAGTACCTCTGAATCACAGAATACACAGAAATTTTTAAGATATAAGAAACCTAGAAAGGTAGGGAGGGCGTAGCTAATAAAAGGCACTAAAAGCCAAACAAACAATTTTAGGATTTGATCCTTGTAGGAGATCTTGATTGCCTAATAAATCAAATTCACTTATGTGTAAACTTCTTAATTATTTTTATAGTAAGAGCATTAAAAGCAATAAAAAGAAAATATCATGAAGCAGAAATTCTTATTGTTCTTTCTATCTACTTATTGGCACATAATAAATGGAGAGATGTCACAAAATTGATTTTTGCTTTTTTTTTTAAATTTTAGGGTCAGTTGGTGCCACACTTTGTTCCACCTCTAAGCAACCATGATTCTATGAAACTGGGTTATTTATTTTCTTAAACATTGGCATTTTAACAAATTAAACCATATCACTTTTAAAACTTTGCCTCAAAAGATTTATCTCATCTCATAAACTCATAGTTTATTCATCATTGAAAATTAGAAATTCTCCTTAAAACCTTTTCATAGTTTTCTTTGGCCCCAAATTTCACTACCTAGTGCCCAATCATTTGGTGGTGAGTGTCTCATTCAAGTGAATACTATATTAAGAGTGGAAGCTCTGACATTAGCTAGTTTTTCCTTGAATATTTTCCCCTGAAACCTCACATGAACACCATGAACCTATACTGATTTAGTGGTATTATCATTTAATCTGAACACTTGCTGTTGTAGTTGATTTATAGACAAAATTGGATTTCCTGAGGGAACTTTCATCTGTCAACTGATGTGAAAAACCAGCCATTTATTAGATTTGTGACTAATCTTGATTTTTAAAAGCATACCTATATTTAAAATTTCAAGACATTTTTTTGTGAAATGCTGCCTATTAGTAGTTTAATTGTGACTTTAGAAACTACTGTGTTGGCACAAGTGCACTTGGTTAATAAAGACATCCTAAAAACAAGCAAAAGTGGGATTGTAAAAGCCTACTGCTTAATGACCTGTATAACATTTGCCAAATAATAATTGGATTTTTCATGTATGGAAATATTACTCATTGAATCTTGAAGCTTTCTCACTTGCTCAGATTCTAAAGTATCAGTTTTCAGACATCCTACAGCTAAAAATGGAGGGAGGGGAAGACTTTTGAAGGAGAATGAGAAAAACAAGGGAAGCCTATTTTTTTTTTTTTGTCATCATATCAACCTCCTTTCTGGTAAATAAAAATAAGAAAACAACTCAAATATATTGAATCTTTACTGATGTAACTATATTAATAAATTGTAAAATCATTCTTCAAAATTTGTAGTTTAAAATGAGATCTTTCCTATCTTTCTTGGACAGGGAATATTTAAGATTGTTTTCATGATTTTCCCAATTGTTAATGCCTGCACCCTGAAATCATTGGTATTATTTTGCACATTTCTAATATTTACTTATCTGTGAACATTTTGTGTACTCTCATTCCAGTAGAATTTAAGCTGTTGCATTTTGGTATACCAGCACCTGGCATACCTAAACATTCAAGGTGTTTGAAACAAAGTAGGAACTTACTACAACAAATTGATTGTTTATCGATTTGATTGTTCTCATATTTTATATATAGAAGTCTTTGCCAAATGATAATACTGTGTTCTAACTTTCATTTTATGAGAAGCAGTGATTTGGTGACACTGAAGAAAATAAGAAAGGGAAAAGGAACTGGTATTTAAGAAGTAAATAAAAGATTTTGAAAGTGTAATATTTCCTGATATCTAAAAAAGTACAATTAAATTGGTGATCTATGGGGAGCAGAAAATTCAATTCTTCCTGAGAACAATGTGAAACTACATGAAAGTGACTTATGTCTCTCTAGAATGTTAAGAAAAAGGTATTAATATCTGGTTTATAGGATTTTGATGCTTAATTTGTTAGTATGAATCCCTCAGGATAAGTCAGGAAGTATAGACAGGGAAATTAGAGTGAATGGAAACAGTATACTCAAATTAGCTATGTGAAGCCAGGGACAAAAGCACAACTCTTGAGGATAATTGTCTTTTCCCTATTACAAGTCTATACTGATATCTCATTCCATGTTGTCAATATGATCAAATCATTATTTTCAATTTAACATTCTCTACAATTCTGTTGTATGATAAGGATGGAGTAAAAGATGAAAATAATGAGAAGGAGGCTTCAAGAATTATTGATGAAAAAATTACAGGATGGAATAAGAACCACTGATCCAAGAGAAATTAGAGCTGATTTTTGTCAGAAATTCACATAATCATTATCATATACAGTCAAACTCTCTCCTAAATTCTAAAATCAAATCATTTTAGAGTGGTTACCCTTGGTACTTGAAGGTTATAACAAATTGATTAAAGTTGTGGTAAATAATACCAAGATTAGGAAAAAAGGCCTCAAATGCAGGTCCAGTGGTGGACAGTATATCCATTAGAGGAGGAAAAATCTAGTTTAGTTGGAAAATCCTCTTTTCCAGAAGGTTGACCTCCATAGAGATATGTGTTATCTTAAGATGTGTTCATATGTTATATCATAATAGTTATTGTATGTTATAACTGAATATATACATATGTGTATATATACATATATAGGTGTGCATGTACACTCACACACACACTGACAGACAAGCACATTAATATAAATAAATTATCAGTGAATTTGTGAGTCCCTTCACTTTAGGGGGAGTGGTCATAGCTTCTCAAACCTTATTAAATTACCATTTTACAATATACTATCATCAAGGTTGATAGGATCTTATGACCAAGTTAATGGAAAATCCTAAAAACTTCACAGATAAGAGTAATTTAAAGAGTCTTTGCTGCTTTTCCCCAAACAGCAAATAATTATAATCATCCTTTTTAAAGCACAATATATCAAGATGAACATTTAATAGTTTTCAAAATTTTTATCAAAGTCAAATAAAATTTAGAATACTTCTATGTAATAAAAACAATAAAAACATTAAAGTTTATATAATGCTTATCATGTGACAAACAATGTGTTAAGCATTTTACAACTATGTAATCAGATTCTCACAACAACCTAGGGAGATAAATGATATTGCTGTCCCTTTTTATAGATAAGGAAACTGAAGTAAACAAAGGTGAAGTAATTGGCTTAAGATTACACACCTAATAAAATTTTAAGAGCAGATTTGAACCTAAATTTTCCTGTTTTATGTATTTTCCAAGTGTATTGGCTTGGAAAATCCTAATATAGCAAATATATTTTGCATTAAGTTCTCATTTATCTCAATTATTCTATTAGGAGATCATACCCCTACTGTAAATAAGACCACATTATAATTTAGTTTCTGGTCACACTTCAACCAAGTCAAGTTTAGATTAACAATTACAAATAATAACATTCAAAATCTCAATTTTTCTAAAGGGCCATAAGTACAAATTTTCAAGTCCACTGTTTTCATTTACTTCATATTCAAAGACACATGGTGCCAGTCTCATATTCCCATTTCCCTCATTTTGTTTTAAGGATTGGGATATATGCCCTTCCAATGATCTCTCAAGGATAATATATATATATATATATATGCTATATTCAAATAATTTCATGCTGAAAAAAAATTATTCCTTTGGTTTCCATTTGGTAAATGTTCAAACTTGATAGAATATTGTATATCTGAAATTGCTAACAGATATTTCCCTAAAATTTTTTTATAATGTCATAAATTTCTACAGAACAGCAAAATGATTTCCAACCTTTTTTGTCTGTTTTTATTTGTATAATTACAATCTGTCCAAGTTTGTGAAACAGAGAGAAGGAATCTAATAGTTTTCCTCCTTATTTCTCACTGAAAGCCTAATTAAAAAGTCAATGAAAGTAAGTCTCTGCATAAATATTTCCAATAACTAGGAGAGCTAATTTTGAGACTTTAGTAGTCTTGCCTACCCTTCCAAATTCTTTTTCTTTATTTTCTGACCACAGTTTTTATGGGTAATGATATATTTCTTTCCAAAGTTCTTGCCTTGTGCATGCTAGGGAACTTCTGAAATGGAAGCTTCATCAAGTCCACCTGGCTACTTGCTTAGATTCCTTCCTGGGACTGTCAAAATAATTACTTCCTTCTTCTTTGATTGTTTCCTATGGAAATACTTCCTTAAGTGTTTTATAGCCTTTATTTCTTTAAGAAATCCCCATTGTATGAACATGGTAATGAGGGACAGTCTTGGTTTGAAAGTCCCATTGCATCTCACCAATAATCCATTTTTTCTAGGCTCTAATTGTTCAATTCTGTTTTTGTTTTTGTTTTAGCCAGAATAACTGACAATAATCAAGGCCCCTTATTTATATGGTGAATTCTATTTCCATAATTATCTAAGTGCTTAGTCCAAAACTACTGCCCAAATTAGGGAAAGATTGGGTCATTCCCAGTTTCCTGGGAATGGGTTGTCTACTGGGGATTTAGTAGGAGACTTACTCTGTGTTGATTCTGTATGTATATCAGTACTCCTCTAACTTTTCTAATCCAGTGCTAGACAAAGATCTGTGCATATTATTACCTAATTCTGTACACTTCTTCCATTTCTTTGTGTATAAATAAGAGAAAGAGAGAATCAACTTTGGGTTCAGGATAGTTTTCTCCTTTTTCTTTTTGAGTTTGGGGAGTTTAATTATCCAACCCATGATATCCAATTATGAGTGGCTGGAAGCCAGGGGAGTCCACTTCACCCCAAAATCAAACTAAAATCTGAGTGTGGCTTTGGAGTCAGAATACCCTCACACAGTGATAATCATAGGAGCAAAGGGCCCCATACTGACTGACTCACCAAATTGTTAAAATAAAATCTTGGTTTGCATCTTGCTCTGGTAAAAATAGCACAAAGTCAGAAAATAGTTTAAAGGAGTTTATTAGCACGACAAAGTTGCTTGGGATTGGAGTGCTGCCATCTTCAATATCTTTTCAACTTTTATTTCTTGGGGAGGGAGAGAATATTTGTGTTACTACTTTCATGAGACTGAACTCTTGGCTAAGGTCCCAGAAATTAAAAGATATAACATCTTAAAAAATTAGAAAAAAAACCAAAGTTATAAAATAATAGATCCATTGTTTGGTATATGTAGGACATGGAGGGAGGCTGTATTGCTAAATAACAAACTTAGGAAGAAGGGCTTTGGGAGAGGTAAGACAAAAACATATATGTATCAGGATACTCAAAGTCCAATTATCATTGGAAGTATCACTAGGAAACACACAAGGGAAATGCAAAGCAAAAGAATCTAAAAGTTTAAATGGTAGGCTAGAAGGAAGGAATCCTTGATAGTTCTGCTAGAGTCTGCTTCTGATATGGCCCTTCATTGCACCAGATTTTTTGACACTGTTGCTGACTTGTCTAATAAGTGATTGAGATATCAAGTGAAGTCTAGTAACAGAGTCATTGTCAAATATCTTGTAAGTTTCATCCAAAGGGTTTTTTTAAAAAAGATTAGGAGACAGAAGACTGTTTATCCGCCTGCTTACCTGTCTATCTGTCTATCCATCTATCTATTTATTTATCTATCTTTGTCTCTCCAATTAAATGCCAGATAGGTTAAGTAATACATAGAGTAAAAGAAAAATTAGCAATTGAGACACCAAAAAACTCATAGGTGACAAAATTCTAAGAAAAGTGAAAACTAAAATTCATTGCCTCATGTGTCTTTTTTCAACTGTTCAAAATTCAAACAAGTGGTCTTTACATAAGTAGAGGTCTTCACACAAGAAAACAAATTTAACCTCATGAATATCAATGAGGCTGTATTTGACTGTGACTAAAGATATGTATAACTGATTCTAAAGAAATTAGGCAAGGTAAAACTTAGAGAAGTGAAATACTGTATAGTTAGAAGGTAAAATATAGATGTAAAGTAACCAGGGCAGGGAAGCATAAGAATGTATAGCTGGTTAAAGATCAAAGAAGGAAGAAACAGATGATTTTTATCATTTGAATACCTTGCAGACTATTGAGACCAAAAGAAGAAACATGTAATAGTTTTTGAAAACATTAAAAAAAAATTGGCACAGTGTAATGATAGAGTCTTGGGAGATATGGGAGATTTTAATTATCTACACCTATATTGGAGTTATCTAACTGAATAAAACAGGTCAGTTAATAAATTCTTGACATAGTTAAGTACATAGAGTAAGTTAATATATTCTTGACTTGCTAAGGGTTAATTTCATCCCTTCTAATGTGGAAATACCAACAAGTAGGGATGGTATTATCAATTCTCACTAACAAGATTGAACTGGATACTTAGGAAGAAATGATGGGATACCTGGGAAGAAATGATTGCTTCGTTGTAGAATTTATGAGAGAAGAGAAAAAATTGGACACAATTTCATATGTACTGTATACTTGGAAGAGGAAATTTCAAAAGTTTCAGAGGAAAAACCAGTAATACTCAATGGATTAAAATGTTTTAGGAGAAGTCAGAATAGGAAGAATTGATTATACAAAAGATTGAATTTGTGATTTAAAAAAAACCTAGTGGATAGGAAAATGGAATTTATATGAAGAGAGTGAAGTGGATTTTAAAGAATTCCATTCTGTTATCTTTGATAAACATAGCAATTAACACACCCAACATGTAGTGAAGGGACCCCAGATAATACATGTCAAGACCATTCATGATCCCAACAATACTGCCAGAAGCTCACAAAACCTGATACTAAAACAGAGTACCAATCCATGCTATGAGTCTAAAAGAATGTGCAAATAAACATACAAAGGCAAAGAGCTATTTTGGTGCCAGGGATGCCTATGACACAAACACAAGAAAGAAGAATAATTCCAAAACACCTACAAGCACACCTTTAAAGAAAAACACGACTTGTCTGTAAAGTCAATTCCAACTTCCATAAAAATGAAACAATAGCTTTTTTTTAAAAGAGACTTCTTAAATATTAGAATGCACCAAACAGAAGTTAATAATGGCTTACAAGAGAACAAAAATATTTTAATATATATTTTTAAAAGTTAAATAAAAAATAAAATATGGATTATTTAAAAAACTCACCTAGAAAAAGTTCAAAGTGGCATAATTAAAGAATAATTAGTTTACCCAAAATCCATGATCAAAAAAAAGCCTGGGCATCATAGTACATGAACTCATGAAATAATAGTATACAGAATATTATCACATCGTCAATGACTCCCTTGAAAGATACCATGAAATATAAATACCAAGGAATATCATAGCAGAAAAACCCAAAGAATTCAAGGAACAAGTCACCACAGACTGAATTATTCAATACTTAATAGCTATCAATATAAAAGTAAAAATCATAAAATATAATAATCTAAAAGACAAAAGATAAAAGCTTTATATCTAAAAATTACAGAACAGAACTAAGTATATTTCTACAGGGGAAGTCATTGGTTAAATAGTGTACTTCTAAGAACTTCTCATGAAAAAGCTAGAGATAAAATGATGCAAATGTCCATTCAGAAGACAAATGATGTCATTAGGGGTCATAGAGGGAGCCAAATAAAATAGAATTCCTGAAAGTAGTCTTGTTATCTATTGGTGATGAAAGAAAGAAAATGAATATACTAAGGGAAAGAAAAGATTAAAGAAAGATTAAAGAAAGAAAATGAATATACTAAGGGAAGAAAAGGTAAAGTGGGAAGGTGAGAGGAACATATCTCAAATAATTAGGATGTATAAATAGAAGACTATACACAACAGGAAGAAGTTGGTGAATTGGGCATCTCTTGAGCTTCATTTTAATTCCAAATTATCCAGAGTTGAAGAGAATATACACACAGGGTTTATCATAGAAATAAAGAACCAAAAATTTGTGTTGATTCAGAAAGGGAATAGTTAAAAAAAAAATAACACTGAGTTTTGAGGGAGAGCTGGTAAAGGGGAGTAAAAGAAAGGCAGGGGAAAGTTAAAAAACCTGTGATAAAGAGGGTATGAGAAACAAAGTTTGGAGTAAATATAAAAGAAGAGAATGGAGGAAATACACAATTGAGGATCATACTTGTGAATGTGAATGCTATAAACACACCATTTAAAAAATTATAGTTTATTGGAAAGCAGAATTCAAAGATACACATTACAACAAAGATGCTTGAAACTAATATTTACCCATAAAAACTATAGAAAAATCTATTATGCTTCAGTTAACAGAAAGGTGTGAAATTACCCCAGATAAGGCACAAGAAAAAGTTAATTTGATTAAAAGAAATAAATGGAGAAAATTATATTATGATGAAAGATACCATTCATAAATAATTGTAATATTATATATATATATATCCCAGATTACACACCATTTAAAAACTTAACATAACTAAATAGAACATACAGATAAATTAATATAGTAATATTATATAATTATATTACATCATATAATTATATAATAAAGTAATACAAAATATGTATTTATATATAAATACACACATGTGTGATATAAAAATGCAACTCCCAACTCAAAATCATTACTCAGAGATCTCTCAAAGTGAAGAACTTTATTAGAATTTTAGAATTAGAATAATTAGAATTATTAGAACTTTATTTGAATCTCTCGAAATTCTGGAAGGTCATTCTCCTCTGGGACACACCAGGGAGGAGAAGGAGGCCCAACTCTCTCAATTGAGCACATGACTTTTGTAAAAAGAGAGGGAGGCCTGGCTTCCAGACCTGCCAATCTCCAGAACAAAGCATTTCCTACTCAAGACACACAGATATCAAGCAGACCTTTTGCAAATAGGTTCCCAGTCATTTGGGTCTGCCTTTGATATTCTAAAAAGCCACACTTTCTCTCTTCCTGCAATAGGATTCTCAATGAAAAATCACACCAATCTCTCACAATCATTATTCTGAGAAGTCCTCAGTTTCCCATCTCACTCACATATAATAATAAAATAATAAAAGATCTTAAAGTACCCCTTTCAGACCTAGACAAGTTCAACAAAAATAAGAAAGAAAAGGGGAGGATTCTGGGAAGACGGCTCAATAGGTTTGTAAATTTCAAGGTCTCCTGATTGATTTTTTCCATAAATAGAACAAATTTGCAACTCAGGGCAAATATAGACTAGTGAAAAATCAAGAAGACTTGGGACAGAACAGGGATCCTCTTGATACAACCAGACAAATTCTGAAGAAAGACCCCTGGCCTGGATTAACCTGTCTGATGTGCAAATACCTTGTGCCAACTTTAAAGAAACATCAAGTGGAGAGCCCTCAAGCTAGCTGGGTGTTGTTGGAGCCTCAGGAGAAAGCACAGAGACTTTCACCTCCTGGACTGTCAAGTGGGAATTTGAGTCTGGGAAGATATAGTGAATCTCAGCTGGTTGGGAACACTGGGTCTAGCTCTGCTGCTGAGACAAGGCCCTCCCTGAGAAGGAATCAATGCAGAAGCAGAAGGGCAGGAGCACTGCTGGCTGTGAGTACTTGTGGGAGGGTGGAACTCTTGGTTTGGAGTTTTCAGCTCAGAATGGAGAGCTGAAGGGAAGTTTGAGGCACTATCTTTTCACCCCATGATTAAAGGTGCTTACATTCTTATTAAAAAAAAAAAAAGAAGAAGAAAGAACCCTACCATTGAAATATATTATAGGAACAGGGAAGACTCCGATCCATCTTCAGAGAAGGATATTTTAGTTTCAAAAAAAAAAAAAAAAAAGCTTTTACCCCAAAGAGTAACATGAAATGGCTCCCTGCCCAGAGAGAATTTATGGAAGAACTCAGAAAAGAATTCAAAAATCAAAGGAGAGGCATTGAAGAAAAACTAAAGAAAAAAAATTAATACCATCCAAGAAAAACAAGAAGATAATGAAAAAAAAAAGATGACCAATTAGAAAAGGAAGTACAGAGTCTCAAAGATGAAAATAACTCTTTGAAAATGAGACTTGGACAAGAGGGAAAGCCAGTGAAGCTGTAAGATACCACAAAATAACAAAACAGATTAAAAAGAATGAGAAAATAGAACAGAATATGACACATCTCATAAGAAAAACAACAAATGAGGAAAACATATCAAGAAGAGAAAATATAAGTACAATTGGACTGCCAGAAATTCATGACCAAAAAGAGAACCTTGACAAAATAATGCAGGAAATAATTCTACAGAATTGTCCTTGAGTGATAAAACATGGGTGGAAAGTAGACAAAGAAAAAATCCACCAATTACCATTTCAGAGATCTTTGGTGAAAAACACTTAGGAATATTATTGCCAAATTTCAAAACTTCTAGATCGCAGAGAAATTTTTATGACTAAATACTCCATAAGATATTTTTACAAATATAATCTATATTTTCTGAATTGTTAAATTTGGTATTCATTGGTATTCTCATATTTAATGTATAAAATGCTAAAGAGAGTAGAATTTGTAAAGTGAAGAAAATATTTTAACCTATTCAAAATTGCATTTTCCTTTGTTTTTTTATTCTTGGAAATGAGATAAAGGACTTATTATTGATTATGAACAATTTGCTTTTGGTTCAATATACTTTAAGTCTATCAAAACACAAAAATGAACACAAAACATGAAGCAAGAAACAGTTAAATGACACAGTGAATAAAGCAGTGACTTGAAGTCAGGAAGACCTGAGTTCAAATCCAGCCTCAAATAGTTAACATTTACCTGGCTGTGTGATGCTGGGCAGGCATTTATTGCCTTGCAATAAAAATATGAAGCAAATTACATTCAGAAATTTTAAAAATCAAGATTTTGAAAGTAATTGATTTTAAAGAATGCAATCCAAAAACTTTTGATACTTTGATCTTGTAAAACATATGAGACAATCTTAAAATATTATGCATACTATTGTAAATTTTACATAGCTCACCATATTGATAGGCAGGTAATACATTGAATAATCATTTGTATGAACTTCAGAGAGGACAGTCTATGCCTGAAACAGACAATTTTGTTTGCAGTGTCATATTTAAATATTATGAAGGAAGGATTAGAGGTAGCAGGGGAAAAGCTAAAAAGTCATAAAGTATGTTTCTTTTTTTTAATAATTTAATTACTGATTATTAATTGAACAGAAATATAAAACAGGATGTTTTTTTATAATAACATTAATAGTTTGTGTCCTTACGTTTAGCTATTATAAATGTATAGCAGTAACTGGATAAAATATACTTTATATATTAGTTATTTTTAAAATCACATTTATTTTATTTAAAAATAGTTCACATTACAAAAGCTTATAAATTGTTCTTCCAATTTTGAGGGACTATTAAGCCTATTTTCCAATATATAATATTTTTAATTGAGAATAATAATTGTCCTTAATTATGAAAGATAACATATTTTGAAATACAAATCTTTTCATTTTATTGGGCAGATATTAGAGACTCTATGTAACTCTGGATGATAATTTATTATGTCTATCACCAGTGTTGATTAGCTATTACATTTATTTGGTTGGAAAGTGCAAAGGCTTTGAAGTAATAAGAACACCTAAATGAATTGGTCAACAAGGACACTTATGCAAATGAATACATGCCTTGAGTTTCACTTCATTTTCATCAAATTGACAAATATGATAACAAATAGAAATATTCAGTATTTGAGAGATTGTATAAAGAGAGTAACACAAAACCTTTTTGCACAGTTATGAAATCACCCAACCTTTCTGGAAACCAATTTGAAAATAGAAAAGAAAAATTAAACAGCTCCTGTCTTTTGAGCCTGATATCTTACTACTGGACATGATCTTGGATAAATTGATGAAAAAAATTCCTATTTGTAACAAAATATTTATCCTCTGGAACAGTAAGCACTGAGAATATAATAGGTATCTACTGATTGGATATCTGAATAATTTAGGGTATACGAAAGGAATAGTGTACTATTGTCTGGTAAGAAAAAGAGAAATATGAGAAAATTGGGGAAAAACAGATGGAAGAGCAATTTATGAAGTGATAAAGAATGAAGAAACTCCAATGAGGGAAACAATACACACACACACACACACACACACACACACACACACACACATACCTAAAATAAAGCAATCTTTTTCTCTTGCTAGACCTGAGATTTTATTGTTGTAGAGATTTCCAATAGAGAAACTCAATTTAATGCAATTCAATAAACAATTTTAAGTGTCTACCATGTACCAGACACTTTGCTAAGATCTGGGGGAAATAAAAAGAAGCAAAAGGCAGTTCTTGGCCTCAAGCAACTTTCAATCTAATGTATAATTTTCTCTACTAATGTGTGGTTTGTCTTATGCACTTTAAGAATTGCATGGAGATTTGAGGAGTAATTTCTCCAAGGTTATATAAGCAGTGTTTGTTAGAGAAGGGATTTGAACCAGTATCTTTTTGGTCCAGAGAGCAACTCTATCAACTCACAGGATGAACAGTGCTCAATCCATGTTGCTTTTCTTTTCTTTATTTCCCCTTTAAAAATATGTTCTTCAGGGGCAGCTAGGTGGCGCAGTGGATAGAGGACCAGCCCTGAAGTCAGGAGGACCTGAGTTCAAATCTGGTCTCAGACACTTAACATTTCCCTAGCTGTGTGACCCTGGGCAAGTCACTTAACCCCAATTGCCTTAGCAAAAAAAGCAAAAAAAAAATGTTCTTCATTGTTCACAGCAACAATGATCAATTCTGATGGACGTGGCCCTTTTCAATAGCGAGGTGACTCAGATAGAGCTATCTGCACCCAGAGACGGGACTATGGGGAGTTAGTGTGGATTACAACATAGTCTTTTCACTTTTTTATTGTTTGCTTGCATTTTGTTTTCCTTCTCATATTTTTCCTTTGTAATCTGATTTTCCTTGTGCATCATGATAATTATGGAAATATATATAGAAAAAATTGCACATGTTTAACATGTTGAATTACTTGCTTTCTAGGGGAGAAGGGGGGAAGGGAAGGAAAAAAATTTTGCAACACAAGGCTTTGTAAAGGTGAATGTTGAAAATTATGCATATGATTTGAAAATAAAAAACTTTAATCAAAAATAATATTTTCTTATCTCTGTTTACATTGATTTCCCCAAATGTAATAGAAATTCCTAATGGCAATGACTTTTTTTGTCTTTGTATTTCCTACATCTAAAGTAATACTATATACCTATTGGTACTTAATAAATTCTTGCAAAATGAATGAATTAATTTCACTAATTCATTCACCACAATGGTTTCAGCCATTTCTGAATTATTAGATGTTTATTTTTTCTGTTTTTTTCTCATTCACTGTTGCAAATATTTAGTAGTCATGGTTTTTTTTGGGGGGGAGGATAGATTTAAAAGGTGGAGGCAGGAAGCTCATTACAGAAAGAATCTGGGGGGTTCACTCTTCAAGGGGGTTCTCTTAAAATAGGGGTAGAGACATTCTGATACAATGTTCTCTCTTTGAGATAATCCTCATCAGCTTTTGCTTAGGTACACTGACATAGTTCATGCTCTAAGAAAACATAGTTTCTTTATGTGGATTTTAAATTTATAATACAAAGCAATATATAGTCTCTGATGAGTCAGGCCAAGTCAAACCACAGTCATTTCTACCAAATAAAATTTTCAAATGATTTATGATGTCTTTTTGGGATTGATCCCCCAAAGTAACTCCATTTTAAATAAGTCCTGATCAAATACATGGATGGAGTTTATATATCAGGATTGGTGTCCCCTTCTCCTATGAATTTTCTTTCTTTTTTTAGGTTACACATATATAATCATTTTAAACATGATTATTTCATAGAAGAAGAGGACACCAATCCTTTAGAATTTGACTAATTCTTCAGAATAGGGGAGTTCAGAATATGGGCTATATAAACTCCTTCCATGTATTCAATCAGAAATTATTTAAAAATTAATCTGAAGTGCATTAGTGTCCAAGTTTTCCCACCTCCTCTCCAATATTTTTCACTATTTTTTTTCCTGAAATATTAACCAATATTAAAGGTATGAGATTGTACCTTGGAGTAGTTTAATTTGCATTTCTCTAATCAATGGTGACTTTGAATATTTTTATATGACTATAGATGACTTTAATTTCTTCATCTGAATATTGTCTGTTCATAATCTTTGACTATCAGTTGAGGAATGTATTCTTTAAAAATTGACTCAATTCTCTATATATTTTGGAAATGAGGTCTTTATCAGAAATACTGGCAGTAATTTTTTTTTCTTTCTGCTTCCCATCTAATCATAAATGTATTAGTTTAGTTTGTACCAGTTTTGAACTTATTTTGTTATGGGGTATGAAATGTGGGTCTATGCCATGTTTCTGATATATTATTTTCCAGGTTTCCCAGAAATTTTTGTCAAATAGTGCTATTCCACTGATCCATTGTGCTATTTCTTAGTCAGTACCAAATGATTTTAATGACTGCTGTTTCATGATATAATTTTAGTTTTGGTACTGCTAAGCTACCATCCTTTGTATTTTTTTTTCATTAGTTCTTTTGATATTATTGACCTTTTCTTCTTTCCAGATGAATTTTTGTAAACATGTTAAAAATATATGTTAAATCCAATATAGGTATACATATTTATACAATTATTATGCTGCACAAGAAAATCAGATCAAAAAGGAAAAAAATGAGAAAAAACAAAATATGAAGTTCTTTTTCATTGATGGTAATTTTAACCTTTTAATTTTTGATGCTGGTTATTTGTTTTTTGTTTTTTTTAATTTCCTTTTTCTAATGAAATTAACCAAAGATTTATCTATTTTTTTATAAAACCATCTCTTTGTTTTATTAATTAGTGCAATAGGTTTTTCACTTCAGCTGAAGCATAATAAATTTTTTCCAACCTTTTATTTTTACTCTGTATGTGTTTCGTTGTATCAAATGTGTTTCTTGTAAACAACATATTGTAACATTCTGTTTTTTAATCCACATTGCTATTCACTTCCATTTTATGGGAGAATTAATCCCATTCAAATATGATTGCCAGATCTGTATTCCTTCCATTCTATTTTCTCCTGTTTATATTTTTGTTATCTCTTTCCACCTAGTTCTTAGTTGTGTTTTATTGCTTTTTTTTTTAACTCACCTCACCCACTATCTTATGTCCTATCATCCTCCCCCTTCTCTCAGTAGTGTTCTTTTTAATCTACTCTGCCCATTACTTTGTCTTCTATTATCCTTCCCTCTTCTATCTCTTTTTCCTGGTGCTTCTGCCCTCCATTCTATCCAGTTCCTCTCTTTTCTTTCCTCTTTCCCCACCCATTTCTTTATAAAGTTAGATAAATTTCTATACCCAATTGAATGATTAAGTTATTTTCTCTTAGAGCCAAAAGTGATGAGACAAAATTTCAGGCAATGCTCAATCTCCTCCCTTCTTTCCCTTGATTGCAATAGGTATTCTGTGTCTCTTTATGTGATCTAATTTGTCACATTATATCTCCTCTTTCCTTTTCTTCCAGTTTAGACCTTTTACTACCCCTTAATGTCTTTTTCTTTAATATCATCACATCAGAGTCTATTCTCAATTACACATTCTTTTCATGTGATGCCCACCTCTGTCTGCCCCAGTAACATATAGTTCTCAAGAATTACAAGT
>JAJPUD010020299.1:3496-24972 GCA_023553655.1 Myrmecobius fasciatus | reverse complement strand
TGATTGATTGCTTTAAGGTGCTGTGTAATGGCAGCTAGTTACGATGTAAAGCAGGGATTCTTAAAAAAAAAAAAAGAAGAATGTCTTTTAGTAGAAAATATTTAAACCATTATTGATTTTGTTATTGTTAACATAAGGGATTTTAAGAAACATAAACCCTTATTTTACTTATGAAGAAATTGATATCCAAAGGTTAAAAAATTCATCTTTGGAGAGATTGGAGAGACTTGCATGAACTGATGCTAAGTGAAATCAACAGAACCAGGAGAACATTATACACAGCAACAAGACTATACGATGATCAATTTTGATGGGCATGGTTCTCTTCAACAATGATGTGATTCAAACCAGTTTTTCTGCGATGAAGATAGTCATATACATCCAGAGAGAGGACTGTGGGAACTGAGAGTGAAGCACAACACTGCGTTTTAAAGCTTTCTGTGAATATTTCCATGCATTTTGTTTTCCTTCTTAGGTTGTTTTTTTCTTCTTCTCTTTCTAGATCTGATGTTTCTTGTGCAGTAAGATAACTGTATAGATATGTATACATGTATTGTATTTGTCATATAATTTATCCTATTTAGCATGTAAAAAAATTTATCTAATGGTTTGCAATGGATTAAAGGAAAAGCTGGAATTTGAACGTGGGTCTCCAAAGAAATTTCTACTGTACTATGTTACTTTTTATATGAGTCTACCTTAAAAATTCCATTTACCCTAAGAATTCACTCTGCACGCTCTCTTTGGAAAACATTAGTTTTAAATTTCCAGTATCAACTCAATGCAGATTAATCTCACATATAGATCTTTCTTTCTAACCTCCAAGCTCCTCCCCACTTTTCACATATACACGTTTAACTCCCTCCTGAATTGTCTTCCTTTTGAAGTCTTGCCTGCTCTCTAAAATGTCAATGCGTTCAAAATGGAACTCAGCTTTCTATCTTAACAGGAATAGAAAGAACAAAAGAAATGAGGTAGAAGATGAGATACAATTGTGAATAACTTTGCAGAACTATTTTTTATTATTGTTTGTTTTTAAAAGCTCAGTGTTGTTGTCATTCAGAGAAAATGAATGATAAATTATTCTAATCAATATAACCACACATGCTGTGCCCTATATTGGTTATTATCTGAAGAATTTCTCTATTTATATAAAAGCTTTAAAGTGCTTCCATCCGAGTAATGACCTGAATCAAATCTGTTTAAATTATGAATGCTGGGGGGAAAAAATCATGGGTTAAAATGCTGTGAATGAAAATATTAGCAACATCAAGTGATAACATAAGAACTTAGAGATAAGCAGTATGTCTCCTGTGAAGCGCAGGGATTCAACTGGAACAGCAATTTAATTCTGTTTTTTTCTATGAATATCAAGCAAACACCTTTATCCATTGACTGACTCTGTATTCTAAATAATTCTGTATGCAGGAAATCTCTGAAGTCTTTTTTGGATGTCCAACTCTAGGTGGTTCAAGAACAGAAACCCTTTTAGAGGAATAAGGAAATCTTTATGAATATATAACATGTGGTTAAGATAATTATTTTATTTTCAAATTTAATTTTGTTTTAACTTCTAATTACATAGAGATTCTAAGAATTTCACATTTTCATCATTTAATCTATTCCCTCTTTTTATTTGGATTTCTTCATGTTTTTATAATGGCAGTATACATGTATAGTACAGTGGCTAGGTCCTGGAATTAGGAAGACCTGATTTCAAATCCAAACTCTTATTAGTTGTGTCACCTGAGGCAAGTCACAATTTTTGTCTGTCTCAGGTTCTTCAACTGTAAAATGATGATGATAATAGTATTTAAATCACAGTGTTATGAGTCCAAAATAACAAATTTGTAAAGTACTTAGCATTGCTTGACACATAGTATGCACTTTAATAAATGTTTGTTTTCCTTTTATGAGGAAGAAGTAGTTGATATCAAAGTAGAACATTTGGCCTAGAACAAGGAAGATCTAAATTCAAATTCAGATTCAGACATTTATGAGCTGTGTGATCCTGGCCAAATCAATTAAATTCTGTTTGCTTTTGTTTACTGAACTATAAAACTGAGTAATAATAACACCTATCTCTCAAAGTCATTGTAAGCATTAAGAAAGATATGTATTTATTATTTTTTAAATAAAAAGCCTTTGGAATATAGTAGGTATTACCAAAATGTTTTTTTTTCTTTCTTTCTTTTCTTTCCTTTATAATGCTTCCATATTTCAGATTTTTTTTTATTTCAATAGTACAGAGATTTACTTAGCTAATCATTAATCATGAATTGAGTTTATTCTATTGGGGAAGATATCATATATACCCATAAACATGAAAAAAATACAAGGCAACCTCAGGGAAAACCTGGTAAAATTATAAAAGGACTCAAATAACAGATTGGGTTTGAGCTGATATTTGAAGACTACCAGAGATTCTAAGAAAATTGGAAATGAGAGCATGTACCCAAGAATAATTGACAGCCAATTCAAAGATGTAGAGATGGGGAAATGATCATTTTATGTGAGGAACAAAGACAAGTTTGGTTGGGTTGGACAACATCTGGAAAACAGCTATTTTTCTCTTCACTAGCATAGGTCATAAACCTTGAATATTTTAGTACAGATTTTGATAAGTACGGGACCTGGTGTTGTTATTTCATTAGTATAGGGAACTTCAGTATGAAGAAACTCTCCCTACAGATTCAGGCCAGTAATTTTTTTTATTCTTTTTTTTTCTTTCTTTGTTCCCAATTGTTAGTCTTTGATGTCTGGAAGTATTGAAAATTTGCAACATATAAGAAAAAACTTGAATGCAGCTCTTCTCATCTTTAAGGTTGGTTTTCTATTCCAAGAAACTGCTTCCCTTAGAAAACAACACCAACAACAATACCAACAACAAACCATTGTGAACCTTCTGGCAAAGAAGTTCTCTGAATTTATAAAGGATATCCATAGATAAAAGAAAGACAGCAGGTTATCATGGCCCGAAGGAATGTAATGTGTGCTTCCTATTGTTTATCATACATGCTGTAGAAAGTTGAAAACAGAACAAAATCAGTTAGGAAATGATGCAAGAAAGTGAGGAGAGATAGAACTAAATAAAATAGATATGGTAGTCAAGCTTAAAGTCATAAAATGGATTCCAGGGTGATAATATAATACCCCTTTTACTTATCAGTACCAGCTAGTTTGTCAACATAGGCCCTGATGGAGGTAAGGGTCTTTTTAGGGTATATCTTATGCTTAGAGAATCTGTCTAATCTAAAGTATCCTCATTCAAGAAGATACCAAAAATAGCAAGAATGAAATAATTCAAGTACCAAGGAGCCACAGTCAGATTTATAAAGGATTCAACAGTCTTCACATTGGAGAAACAGAGAACATGGAATACAATATTACAGACAAAAAATCTAGGTTTATAGCAAGAAAAACAATCATAAAAATTGAATGTAATAATATTAGGAGGACAAAAAAGGAATCTTTAATGATACAGAGGGCTTCGAATAATTCCTGATAATAAGAACAGAGAATTTTTAAAGTGCAAACACAAAATACAAAAATATAAACAAGTTCAAACAATCATAAGGGAATAAATAAGGATAGTGTTTAGATAGAATACCTGAGATTGGTTCTGTTATATATTGATGATATTAAAATAAAAATAAAAAATGAGAAAAGTGAATACATTAAAGGGAAAGGAATTTTCTGGAAAATTATCTTGCATAATCAGTTATACAAACTAAAAGATTATGCAATCAAAAAAGAAGAAGTAGATGGAGAGCTAAATGGCATAGTGGAGAGAGCACCAGCCCTGAAGTATGTGATCCTGGACAAATCACTTAACTCCAATTGCCTTTCAAAAACCATGCATAAAAGATGCAATGGGTGTCTGAATCAGTTAAAGGCAAAAATAAATAAATAAATAAACATACAGAGTTGGGTATAAAAATACATTTGACTTAATAGGGAAAAGGGCGAAAAAAGGAAAAGGGAGAAGAGATTCTGAGGGAAAGTAAAATAAGAGAATGGTTGTTTTAAGCAAAACAAGCTTTATGTATATATATAAATATTTATGATTTTATTTTTCAGTAGCAAAGAACTTAGTCATTTTTAACTCTTCATGATCCCATTAGCAAAGAAATAAGTTTTCATTTCCTTTTTCAGCTCATTTTATAGAGGAAGAAACAGGGGCAAACAGGATTAAGTAACTTGCCCAGAGTCACACAGCTAGTAAGTGTCTGAGGTCAAATTTGAACTCAAGATAAGTCTTTCTGACTCCAGGTTCACCATTCTATCAAGCGTGCTATAGCAACAATAACAGCAAAAATGATGAATTGGGAAGTTTCTAAAAAAAATTGGGAAGACAAGTATGAATTAATGCAGAATAAAACAAATAGGGTCAGGAGAAATTTTCATACAAGGACAATTATATTGTGAAGTCAAATAACTGAAAAGCTTAGAAACACAACAAACATTTTAATAACTAATAAAAATTCTATCCATCTCCTGACAGAAAAATGAAAGACTCAAAGTGCAAAATGAGACTTTTTTTGTGTTGGACACAGCCAATATGGAAATCTGATTTACTTAATTCTATGTTTCTAATCGAAATTTGATGCTCCTTCCTTAAAGCTGGAATGCAGATGAGGTGGAGAAAAATTGATTTTTACTGATTTAAAAAAATTTAAATTAAAAATATAAAGGATGTATATATCAATACAAAAGCATTGATTAAATACTATGAGTCACTATGTGGTAGGCAACAGGTTTACAGAGAAAGTCTAAATATGGTACTCACCTCTCAAGGAGCTATAATTCTATTGATGGAGAAAATATACAGATAATTTTGTAATACAAAATCTGCACAGACAAGATTATTTCAGAAGGAAAGTATGAGCCAGAGGTGAAGGGTTGAAGAGTGTGAAATCCTCCTGCAGAAGATAGGATTTGAGCAGTCTTAAAGGGAGCCAAGAGATAGAAATAAGAAAAGTGAAAATTACAGATACAATGGATAACAAGTTAAAAAAGCAAGAGATTCAGGACATGGAAAGAATTCCTAAAAAACAAAACAAACAAACAAACAAACAAACAAACAAACAAAAACAGTATGATAATGTAAGCAAATAGCCTTAAATGGGAATCCCCAATTCTGACACACCAGAGATGTTTTCTTTTTCTTTTTCATTTTTTTTTGTTTTGTTTTTGACAATCCTTTATTTGAAGTGACAGTAAGAGCAGGCCTTCATCCTGACTTCTACCAGAACTCTGTATTGTAGTCATTATTCCTTATTGCATTATGTTGCACACATATTTTGAATAACTGATCTTCCTAAACCACCACCATTTAATTCCCAGTAAAATGTCTTGATAATAAACAGATGAAAAGGTAAACATTTTCTCCTCCCAAACTACAGAGCATACATCATTGCACTTAGCTCATTTTTTTCATTAATCATAGTTTGGTTTTGGGATAACATGAAAAAAATTTGGTCACCTCTGATACTGTCCTAATTTCAATAGCTTTTTAGTATATTCCTTCACCTTGAACTGAAGTAGAGAACATTTGTAACATTTCCTAAATGTCCCATCTTCCCAGTCAAGTTAGTAAGAAACTTATAAAGAGATGAGATTAAAAAGGGAGCTTCAGGCTGATCTGCCAATGGATGGTGGCCTTAAGGTTCTAGGGGTACAGCTGGCCCATCTGCAAGGAAGACATGATCACTACAGGGGCTGAGGCAATAATAATTATTGTGGAATTCTCACATACCCAGATCCTTTTTGCTTAATGAGTTCTGTTTAGTGACTATCTTTGAGACTACCTGGTAATTAATATCTGGTAATGAAGCCTTCCCAGCTTGTCAGGACCTTCTAAAGGCTGACATAGTCTTAAAAGTCAATAGTCTTCAATGAAGGTCACCTTATTGATGAGGCGTTAGGGCAGGATTTATTGGAGGATATTTGTCCTAGAAAGTAAAACAAACAGAAACAGCAACAATGATGAAACCCACAACAACAAAAGCCTATAAATCAGATTCTAAATACCATTCCTCATGATCAGTGGAAATACTTCTCATTGTTTAAACATGCCCTTTGAGGTGAAAGGTCAAGAATCAAAGCCTTCAAGACAGAACTCTATCAGTTTGTTAAGTAACTGAATAAAAATAGGAAAATAAATGACATGCTCAAATGACTTTACCATTAACTTCTCCCATGCAGCAAAAATGCATTGTCTACCGTAATAGCTGGCATTTATATGGAAATGAGGATGGTTCAGGGATAGAATGCATTATTATTTTTTGCTAGAAAATACTGACCCTATCCTCAGTGCTGCTAGGAACTCTAGTCCCAGATGAATGTACAGAATTTGAGTGAGTTTATAAAAAAGAATATTCCATGTGCTCTCACATGTGCAAATCTCCACACATATGTGTGAAACATACATGTGTACTTAACATATGTAAATCAAGTCAGCATTGTACAATGGAAACTGAAGTCAAAATTCTATCTCTACCACAAAATCTCATTATGACCTTGGGAAAGCCACATCCATTCAGTTTTATTCACCAAGTATGTATTGATTACTTACTTAGTCCCAGATACTAAGGATGCAAATGTAATATGTTTCTAAACTCATGCTCCCAATGCCCACTTGAAAATACCAGGGCAAATAATTGGGATTCCTTTCAGGGTTTTAGGGGTAACTCTGAAGGATTGGGAGTTTCAATATTGTGGCTTCTGAGTCCTGATCAATATCCTCCCCCTTATCATTCAGAATCAAATGAATGTCATTTGCCTTTAGCAAAGAAATTTACTGAGAAGACATAACAAAACAATAATTATAAAAACATTCTCCCCAAATTGGAGGCATACATTCCCTTTGTATATTCAAGATTTCTGGGGACAATGTATTCAAACTGAAACAAAGCTAATGAAGCACATGAGTAGGGAATAGAAAGAATCAGGGGAACCTCTTAATTCCTGGCCATGCCTTTGTGAAGGCTCTATGAATTTCACCTTAGGCATTACTTTTCTCAAGTAGCTAGGTGGTACAATGAATAGAGTGCTGGCCCTGAGTTCAAATCAAGCCTCAGACAGTTATTGCTGCAAATCACTTAGTCTCAGATTCCTCATCTTAAAAATGTGATTAATCTAAATCATAAATTCTTATATCTGACAGATGTTATGATCATATGAAATAATGTGTACAGTACTTTGTAGAACTTTAAATGCCATATAAGTACTTGCAGTTATTATTACCATTATTGACGTCCAAGTATCTGTGCATTTCTCAAGGTTACAGCCTAACTCTCTCCTTCTGTCAACAACAAATATTTATTAAGTACCTATCATGTCCCAGAAATTTCTCCTATCAGTCTTTGAGTAACAGACTTCCCTCATCTGCCTGCCAGCTCTTCCTCTGTTGTAGGCCAAAACTTGGGAGGTGACTCTCTCTGATGTTGGTTGCCAGTGGGATTTCACATGATCTGATGAATCTTCTGAACTCAAAACTTACTGCTTGAATGATTCATCCTTAGAATTTAATCACCCAAGATCAGGGGAGAATAAATGTAGAGCAAAGAGAGGGATTCTATGCTCATGATTGAGAGATGAAGAATGCAGCTTGTAGCCCCTTTTCCAGCCAGGGGCTTACAGAAATTCTTGCCTCATTAGGTACCACCAGGAAGGACAATAATGAGAAATTCGGTGGTCATGTCTGTTGTATGCAATCTCAATTCTATTTTAGCACATTGCTGTCATTAGTTCGTCAAGCTCTGTAGCCAAGCAGAAGATTTTTTCATCATTATAAAGTACCCACCCTTCAATGCTGATTTGAAGTACAGAGATCTGAGCTTGAATCCTTATTGAAATGTTTCCTTGAATCCTTATTTTCGGTGCAACCTTACTCAAGTCGCTTAATTTCCATGGAAGTTAATTCCTTGGATGAAAAATGAGAGATTGGTCTAGATAAGCAAGAAATCCCTATCAGCTCTAAAATAATCATCCCTTGTACCTAAAATCTTGCTTTTGTCTACTTCCCAACTGACAAATTATTCTCTGCTTGTAACAAGTCCTCAAAACCCAAGTTCCATATTTCTAGTCTCCTACTACATTTCTCTCCCCATTCTACTCTTCTTTAAGCTTATTTCAGTCCACCATATAATCTGACTAACCTATACCATTATACATTTATGAGAAATTTTATCTTATCACTTTTCCTCAAAAATTCCTTTGATCTACCAGTCATATAAAGCATATATGAAATCAGTTTTCTATAAGACCTTTCTGTAAAAAAAATCTCTCCAAGGTATAAAATTCTTCTTATAATCTTGCCAGGGATAGTGGTCAGTACTGTCCTTTCCAGAACTTCCCAAAGACTACATTTTATTGCTGATTTGTCAGAGACTCTAAGACTGCCACAGGTTGCCTGACAATAAAATAATAAAAACCATAATTCCTGAGTGCACAGGAAGAGCATGTCTATATTATTCCTTGACACTGTTATAACATATTCTTTTTTTATTCGCAAAACATATGTATGGGTAATTCTTCAACATTAACCCTTACAAAGCTTTCTGTTACAAATTTTTCCCCCCTACTTCCCACCCCTCCCCTAGATGGCAGGAAATCCACTATATGTTAATTATGATAAAATACTTGACAAATCAAATATATGTATACATATTTCAACACATCATTGTTGTGCAAGAAAAATCGTATCTACAAGAAAGAAAAATCAGATAAAGGGAACACAATGCAAGCAAACATCAGTCTTGAGCATGAAAATATAACATATTCTTGAATGAATGTAGAAGGGGATTTATGACTATAAATAGGCATGAGATGAATATTTTTGTATCAAAAAGGGATTGCAAATAATGGTAATACTGGAATTTAGCAAATTAATCTTTACTTTTTGAGTATTCTCTAAAGGAATTTACTTTGAAGAAATTCACATTTTTTGCCCATTATGTACCTTCCTTTATTAAGATTCTTTAGGAATGCCAGGCAACATCACCTTTAGCTATGGGCATGTCTAAGGTGAGGAATGGAGCTCTTAAAAATTCAGCAGCCATCTGCATTCACCTCAGCATCAGAGGACTGATCAGTGCCCTCAAATGCAATCTTCTTTTCCTTATCCAGGTTAGGTACTGGGAAGTTTGTCAATTTTACAACTATTCTCAAACATTTGCAGTTGAGGAGTATCAGGTCTTTTCTTCCTATGAGATTTATATAGGAATGATAAAGTTGGATGCAGTTAATGATTATTGGGAAAAAAGATGAGTCTCTCATGCTTCAATGGCAGCATCAATTTCTGGCTTTTTAGATCTCTCCCTTTTCCAGCAGAAGCCTAAACCACAGCCTCCAAACACCCTGCAAAGATCACCACCTGCTTGGAAAAATAAGATTATTGAAAGATTGTTTTAGTTTCTGCTGTATTCTATCTTGTCAAAAATACCTTTAATGATTTAATTCTCCCCCACTCCCATCACATTGACAGCTGTCTCTTGCTGATCCTTCTCATTCTTGTGTAAAGGCAAACAGGATTTTTTAAACCATATTTTCCTCCCTTTCCATGGTACTTATGTTTCTTCAAACTGGTTGGATGTTTTGATTCTTTTTCTGTGCTCTCCACTCCCACCACAAAATACACACAAACACACACACATGCACACACCAATAATCTGTGTTCACTTTTCTTAAGGAATTATTTTCTATCAATTAAGGCATCTTCAGGTTAGAAAGATTGTTTGGTTCTCTTATAAAAGCCACAATTAGAGAGGAATTATATGACTGGCTATCATCTTTTCCACTGGCTTATTAATTATATTTCCCCCTTTTTTTCTTTATATTATAGGATAAATTCAGAATTAAATTTCAAATCACCAGGGATCTGTAAGGCAGCATTGTTTCTAGATCAAGTCTGCTTACCACCTCCATCCTTTCTCTATTTTCAGTATACATAAGAAACTAAATCAGGGCTAAAAAAGGCAGACTGTCATGTAAGGTATGTGGGTGCATTTGGTGGGGCGGGTTGTGAGTGGGAAGCAGTAAGTGAACAGATTTATATCCATATAATATCTAGAAGAGAAGTAATATAGAATAGTAAGGCAGCAAGGACCATTTTTCATGATAGTCATTTTTCATAGTATAAATAACCCAAAATCCATGAATCCAGGTTCTTGAAGTTACCTGATATCATTAATTTCATTTCATCTGTGAAAGATAAAACAACAACTCCCTCCCCTTAAAAAACAAACAAACAAACAAACAAAACAGGAAAGTTTGAGTTGCCAAATGTCAACTGGATGAACCCAACCTCTAAACTATTGATGATCAGAGTGGAACAAAGCAAGCTAGAGACAGTTTGCAAGCAAGGATACATACATGTGCTGGACTCCTGCCTCTTGTGGAGGGGACACCCCACTTTAGTGTGGGGAGATCTTAGTATTTATAACAATGGCTACACAGTGAGCTGTAGTCCTGACAATGAGGAGTAACAACAATAATGTGACAAGTCAGATTCATAATTCAGCTTTATGCTGAGAAACAATTTTGGGATTTTTCTGAGGCTGAGATAATCCAGACGGTGAGGGCAAAGGATTGGTGTGGCAAAATCAAAGCACATCTTGCTTGCTGCATCTTAGCTCTGGAAAACAAGGTGACTCCCAATATCTTGACAGGAAGTAATTAAGGATGTGTGACAACTCTGAATTTTTCTAGCAAGGAGATAAAGTAGAGAGTATGGTCAGTTTTGGATTTGAGGATCAGAGTTTTGGAACTGGGAAGGAATTTAAAAGCCATTCTATCTAATCCAACCATTTTCAGTTTCACAAAATCTTTCAGTTTCACAAAAAACAGAACCTAAGAGATTAAATGTACTTCTTCCTCTTTAGTAATTTGGGTTCCTTTGATATAATAGCTACTTCTGTGGAGAAAAGTAGTTCTATGAACCAATTCAATTAAAATAATTGACTACTGAATTTAAGATATAGTTCTAGGTGCTAGGGATACCAAAAAGAAAAAAAAATTCCTCATCCTCAAAATAAATATACTCTACTGTAGATATAGCATAATACATATAAAGTATCCCAAAAGTATTACAAAGTAATTTCAGGAAGAAGAAAACCTAAATTGGTGAGAACAGAAAGGGGTTCCCATCTATCAGTCAGACCAATTGGTAACAAAGCTCAGAACAGGATACAAAGGTAAATATGAGGAATTCCTATGCTGCTGCTTATGATAAGGTCTATCATGTTCTGATACATCTAAGTTACAGCAGAAGAAGAGGGATTTTCATGTTGTTCTATTGAATCATGTAAAATAGTGAAAGGGTTGCTGAAGATGGGGGAGTGAAGGGGTAGGGCTGGAAGTGTGTATGTATCAAAACATTTTAGAAGTAAAGAAGGCACCAGGGTGTTTTAAAGAGGTCAATTCATTCAAATAGTATGTTAATCTATAAAACTGCTATTGAAAATGAGAACGTGTTATCTAATCTTCTAACTGGTTAGTATGGAACAGAAAGAGATTGAGATGACTATAACTTGATGATGCATTTTTTTACAAAATGCATCTTAATATTAGTGACCCTTCTTTAGAGAGAATCAGAAATTCTTGGGGGAAAGGAGCCCCTAGTCCAAGCCATGCCTCCAAAGGATCTCTTCTATGGAATGCTTGGCAAGTGGTAAAAAATGGCATGTTTTCATTCCCAAGGTATATATTACTTTCTCACAATAGAATGCAAACTTTTTGAGAGCAAGGACAATCTCTTTTTTTGTCTTTGTATTACTATATTGCAATGCATGATCTATAGTTCATGGAAACAGGCCTTTAATTTCATTTCATCATTGAACCCATTTGAGAAACCTCTCATATTTCATAGAATCTGTCATAGCTGATATTAGTTTGACATAACTTTGGTGAACAACCATCAAGGTAGGATTTTAGTAGAGTTCACATATTAAAAAGTCAACTAATATTTGTCGATTTATTGATAAATTGATCCTTGTGTATACTGACATATCTCAAAGCAATATATGTCTCTGTTGTCTAATTTCTCTGATACCCAAGCGTTTTGAGACTCGTTTGCTCCAAACAATTCTACTTGCTCAAAGGACAAGAAGATTTAAATAATGGGCTGCAAAAAGTTAAATTCAAAATCAGGTTACTCTTTCTTCACAAAATTCAGGGACCTCAGCTTCTACAATGACATATTTTCTGCACAGCAGCCAGATCTACTGCTGAGCGAAATACAGCAATAATGAGGGACTAGAAATCCACAGCCCTATGTGCCGTTTTGTTAAGTTCATTAGTCAACATGGGTTGTCAAGCTTTCTACTGACTGAATCCTCACCACTGGGGAGAGACATGCTGCCTCCTCTGTTTTTCATCTTCTGAGACCTAAATTGGAGTGCATTTAAAGTATTCTGTAAAGGCTGAGAATTCCAGGGGCTATGCCAAGGTTTTTTTGTTTTGTTTTGCTTTGTTTTTAATGAAAAATTTTGTCCTCTCTAATTCACGGTCTGGGGATGCTGTTTTTCTTGACATATGTTGCAATATCCTCCACTCAGTTCATCAAAGGTTATGAAAATAGATTATTATCTGCCCTACCTATAAATGATAGCAAACTCCTGCAGATGAAATTATAGATCTTTGGAATACTGGAATAACTGTCCAAAGTTCTAACTGCAACATGAAGCATCAAAGAAGGACCTGAGTTGAAATGCTAACTCTCTTATGCACATCATTGAATGGCCTTGCACAAGACACATCTCAAATTCAGTTATTGCTGCATCTCAAGTGCACCAGCCTGGATGACCTCTATAATACCTTTCAGATAAAAATCTGTGATGCTATGAAGTTTCCTGAATATCTTTGTTCTTATACTGTCATGCAGATTTGTGTCACTTGGCAAGACTGCTAAAAAATAAAGGGGGAATGAAACATCCAGAAAATAACTTTCACATATTAGAATTAAGGTGCTGACAGGTACTTTGTGATCTTCAATGATGTAGTAGGGAGAGAAAAATGCTATGAGAATAATTATTGTTTAACTGTTAGAGAGCCTACATTTTTCTTCATAATTACCATTTCCCTGACAATTGTGATGCAAAGTTTTGATTGAAAAGATCTGTCTCTGTTTAAAACTCTTTCTTATGATGGCTTTATCACTTAATAAACTTCCTAAAATCTTTGCTAAGCTCCCATAGGTGTGCAATTACAGGATCCATGCTGTGGTCAGAAACTGGAATTTTAGCTTTGAAAATCTTGGATATTCCTTCTTGGATAAAGTTTGCTGGTAGCAAAGAGACATTAATAAACCCAGCTAATTGCATTCTGAGTGAGAATAATTGCATGCTTATTTCTCCATCTTGTGAACATTCACAAATGATCTTTGATTCTCTAAATTGGTCTTCTAATGCTGACCTTTTTTTTTATTCTTCTTATCTAAGGAATAAATAATTATTACTCCCCCATTCAGAGAAGATAAATGCTTTCTTGTGGGTTCAACAAGTCCCCAGTTTTTATTTCCTTCTGTGGAACTTTAGCCTTCTCAGATAAGTATTCAGTTTATTTCCTTATCCCAACTACAATTGTCCATCTTAATATCTCTACCTTGACTTTCTATGGCACTTACTATTTGTATCACTTGTGGTACTTAACATATATTACTGATTAAGTTATTTAACTTCCCTGTGACTTTATGTGCCCAACTATAATTCAAATTCATTGATAAAAAATATTGTACAGCTAGGTATTGATTAGTATTGATAAGTCACATTTTATAGTAACATATATTTTAATTTTTACTATTTGAAAGTATAACTGTTTAAATGATGGTAAGTGATTCCAGCTCAACAGAAAAACAGTGAAAATTCCAATAAGGAGATCATTCTTGGAGATTCATTATTTGCACTAACCTGGACCTATCTAGCTACTTAACTTATGTCTCTGCATCCAGCTAATTCAGTTTTGTTTCCATTCATATGAAACATATCAACTTCCTACAAAGTAGTTGATAAATAGGATTAAATTAATTTGGGACTATTTAGTCAATTTCTCTCTTTGTGGCATGATTTCACTAATGGAATTTAATCATTAAAGAACTTGGGATGTTTATTTTGGAGGAGAAAATACATAAAGTAAATATGATAGACATCTTCAGGTATTTGAAAGGAGGCCAATCTAACATGGAGCATTTGTTAGAACACTAAAATTTCTCACAAGTCCTGAATTCAAATCTTTGGGGCAAGACACTTAAATTCAGTTTGTTCATTTTAACAATGAAGGTATTGGACTAGATGATATGTCTGGGTCTTTCTACTCTTTGATAAATGATCCCATGAACTATGGAAGAATAATTTGGCATAGTCTTGCTTAGCACTAAAGTATACAACAAGTAGTCATAATTAGAAGTTCTAGGGAGTCTTATAGGCTTATTGTAAGGTGTAAGGGTAACATTTCTAACATTTAGGCCCATCAAAACAAAATGAAATATTTCAGGACCCTGCAGCTTTCCCTTGTTTGAAGATTTAAATATAAGAATAGCTGATCATCCATGAGATATTTGTAAAATAAATTCTTGTTCATATATTGGTCTCTGATTTTCTGTCCAGCTTTGAGATCCTGTAATATGTTAATTTGTTCATTTAAAATATATTATGAAAATTCCACAAAAATTGCCTTGTAACTTGAGCAAATGAATGTTATACATTGCAAGAGACAGAAAATGTTAAATCGATGACCTTGCAGTCTTAATGTGTAATGCTTAATAAAGCCCATTTACATGACTTAGGTAACTCAGCTGCTGCTGTGCATCTCATTTGAGAAGATGGACTGTCAGCAGAAGGTAAGAGAATCTGACAAATCATAGTGCTTTAGAACTGAACATATGGCCACTGATTTGGAAGACTTACACAATTAAATCTTTTGTCCTTCTCAAGCAGTGTCAAAAGCAATTATATAAAATCAGGAAAGAGGAGAAAACAGTACTATTCCTTAGATTATACTTTTTAAATTCCTTGGTGATAAGTAATGTTTGACTCTCAGAGTTTTTCATAATCTGGCCTTTTCTGCCTTCTAATATTGCACCTCATTCCCTTCCATGTATTCTATATTCCAGTGAAACTGACCAATTTGATTGACACATGACAATATCTTTTGAATCTTAATGTTTTCACTGACTGTCCTCTACACCTGGGACTGTATCCATTCTTATTATTTTAGTTCAAATATAAAAGGGTTTTAAAACATTCCCAGATTACCTCACATGGAGGCAGCAATGTGGGAGAAACCAAGAGCTTGCTTCTGAGAGAAGACATTTCCTTATCATATGAGTGAGAGTAGTTTCTTTTCATCAATTGTATTGCCAGAACAAATTCCATATTTAAAACTACCAAACTCTGCTGCTTTCCCAAGGCATCTAGAAAAGGTGAAGGTCCAAGTTCATCCAAAGCAAAAGTGCCATGTACTTACCTTGCTACTTATGGAAGAACTACTTCCTTTCTCTCCTTTTTAGGCCAGCCAAAACAGAGTTGGGGTTTTATTTTGTTTATTTCAGTTATTTCTTTCATTTGAAAGACATAAAAAGAATTTCCAGACCCAAAATTAAACCATGGTGACCTTGGGGACAAGTTTCCTATTTGGCTTTTGCTGCCAGAAAAATGAAGAATTCCTGAAATACATGGTGTCTGGACTTGGAGCCCAAGGGTAATTTTATACTTGGGATTTAGTGGGACTGTGCTACATGGGAACTGAGCTACCTTGGAAACCCTTTCTCCTTCTCCTCTGTAGAGACTAAGATGATGCAAGGAGATTATACTGCTACGGGTTAGGAAAATTTTTATATCTTTATTCCTGCTAAAAAATTTGAAGTACATATTTCTATTTTAAAAAGTAATGTGTTGTATTAGAAATGTTAGCTTTAAAAATAAGAGAAGAAAAAGAGATAAAAGGAATTAGAGTACACAATGCAGAAACCAAATTATCACTCTTTGCAGATGACATAATGGTAAACTTAGAGAACCCTAGAGACTCAACTAAAAAACTACTAGAAAAAATTCACAACTTTATAGCAAAGTTGCAGGATTCAAAATAAATCCACATAAATCATGAGCATTTTTATATATTACCAACATAGTTCAGCAGCAAGAGATACAAAAAGAAATTCCATTCAGAATAAGAGATGATAGCATAAAATATTTGGGAATCTATCTGCCAAGGAAAAATCAGAAACTATACGAACTAAACTACAAAACATTTTCCACACAAATAAAATCAGACCTAGTCAATTGGGAAAACATTAAGTGCTCATGGGTAGGCCAAGCAAATATAATAAAAATGACAATACTACCCAAACTAATTTATTTATTTCGTGCAATACCAATCAAACTCCCAAGAAATCATTTTACAGACCTAGAAAAAAAAAGCAAAGTTCATTTGGAAGAATAAAAGGTAAAGGATTTCAAGGGGATTAATGAAAAAAAAAAGGCAGATGAAGGTGGCCTTTCTGTACCAGATCTAAAACTATATTATAAAGCAGCAGTCATCAAAACCATTTGGTACTGGCTGAAAAATAGAGAAGTCGATCAGTGGCATAGGACAGGTTATCAGGACAATCTAGGCAATAACTTTAATAATTTAGTGTTTGATGAACCCAAAGACCCCAGATTTTGGGATAAGTACTCACTATTTGACAAAAACTGCTGGGAAAATTGGAAACTAGTGTGGAAGAAATTAGGGCTTGACCCATACCTAACACCACATATCAAGATAAGATCTAAATGGGTTCATGATCTAGATATAAAGAGTGATTTTGTAAGCAAATTAGAGGAATGTAGTATAGTTTAACTCTCAGACCTGTGGAGATGGAATAAATTTATGTCCAAAGAAGATCTGGAACTCCTAATTGAACACCAGATAGATAATTTTGATTATATTACGTTAAAAAGTTTCTGTTCAAATAAAACTAATGCAGACAAGATTATGAGGGAAGCATCAAATTGGGAAATCATCTTTACATTTAATGGTTCTGATAAAAGCCTCATTTCTAAAATATATAGAGAATTGTCTCATATATATAAGAATTCAAGCCACTCTTCAATAGATAAGTGGTCAAGGGATATGAACAGACAATTTTCAGATGATGAAATTAAAACCATCTCTAGTCATATGAAAAGTTGCTCCAAATCACTATTGATCAGAGAAATGCAAATTAAGACAACTCTGAGGTACCACTCCACACCTGTCAGATTGGCTAAAATGACAGGAAAAGATAATGATGAATGTTGGAGGGGATGTGGGAAAGCTGGGACGCTGATGCATTGTTGGTGGAGCTGTGAATGGATACAGCCATTCTGGAGAACAATTTGGAGCTATGCTCAAAAAGTTATCAAACTGTGCATACCCTTTGTCCCACCAGTGTTTCTATTGGGCCTATATCACAAAGAGATCTTAGAGGAGGGAAAGGGACCCACATGTGCAAGAATGTTTGTGGCAGCCCTTTTTGTAGCGGCTAGAAACAGGAAACTGAAGGGATGCCCATCAATTGGAGAGTGACTGAATAAATTATATTATATGAATGTTATGGAATACTATTGTTCTGTGAGAAACGACCAGCAGGATGATTTCAGAGAGGCCTGGAGAGACTTGCATGAACTGATGCTGAGTGAAACGAGCAGAACCAGGAGATCATTATACACAGAAACATCAGTATTACATGATGATCAATTCTGATGGACATGGCTCTCTGCAACAAAGAATTGTCTCAAACCAGTTCCAATTGTTCACTGAAGAAGACCATATACACCCAGAGAGAGGGAAATGAAATATGGACCACAACGTAACATTTTCATGATCTCTATTGAGGTTTGCTTGCATTGTGTTTCCTTTCTCTGATTTTCTTTTTTTTTTTCTTGTAGATAGTATTTTTTTGGCACAACTTGTCAAGTATTTCAACATTATTAACATGTAGTGGACTTCCTGCCATCTAGGGGAGGGGAGAGGCCTGGGGGTAAAAGTTGTAATGGAAAGCTTTGTAAAGATCAATGCTTGGGAACTACCCATGCATATGTTATACAAATAAAAAGCTTTAATAAAAAATAAAAAAATAAAAAAGTAATGTGCTAAGCCATTAATTAGAATTGGTGTTCAGAGGCCATACTGAAGTTTGTGAACCTCATTGGTTGAAGCTGTAGCCAATGGCAGAAACCTGACCCTTCCAAATACCCTTAAAGGTTAACTAGAGAACCCTGAGGAGAAAGATAAAATATAGTCACTCTTTTTTCAAGCAGTTGGATAGTCACTGCTAAACTGTCTTCCCTGACTTCCTTCACATTTCACTAAAGCCCAATCTTACAGAAAAAAAAAAAAAAAAAACTCTCTTGAGTTGAGGAGAACTGTTTCATAGTGGTACGGTTATGATTACACATTATTGAAAATCTGAAGGCAGAGGAATAGTGTTTGTGTTTGTGTGAGGGGTGTGGGTATCTAGGAAATTTGTAAGGTACAGTGGTGACAGGATTCATGTTTTATACTATATTGGACAAGATTATCTTCAAGATCTTGATCTCTTGATCTTCCTAGCCAAAATAATCTATTCTTCCTTGGGACTTGCATAATTTCTATTTTTTCTCATGATCTATTGTCTATTCAAATTTCTGTTGTAATTTCTGGATTAGTGTATTTTAAAGTTACAAACAAGAGCTTTCATATTATGTGGAGTTCTGCCATAGAACTTTGCAATAAGTAGATACTTTATTTTGTTTTATTTTTTGGTTTTTGCTGAGGCAATCGGCATTTAGTGACTTACCCAGAGTCACAGTTAGGAAATCTTAAGTATCTGAGGCCAGATTTGAACTCAAGTCCTCCTGACTTCAAAACTGGTACTCTATCCACTGTGCCAATTATCTGCCCCTGTGAAGTGGATTCTTAATAAATGAGTACTGAATTGGAAAAAAAAAAGTCTTTCTTGGTCCTCCTTAATATTAGTGTCTTTCTTTTGGAATTAAAAGTATGTGTGTTTATAGATATCTATACATATATAAATATATATGTATATATATATATATACATATATATTTATATATGTAGTGAGTGTGTGTGTGCATTTGTGTGCATATATATATATATATATGTATTTATGCCTGTCTTGTTTGTCCTTTGCTGTCTAGGTTCCATCTTTCCCTTTAGAATGTAAACTCCTTAAGAGTTGGGATTATGTTTTTGCTTTTCTTTATGTGTTTTAGCACAGCATCTAGAAAATACTAGGTGCTTAATAAATGTTTATTGACTTGATCTGGCAATATTGATCATTTTGCATCCTCAAGTAGTTTTGCTAATACAGGATGAGGCTCATGAAAATTGGGGGAAAAAAGGATCAATTAAACCAACAAAGGATGGCTTACATAATAGTATGGTGAATCATGTGGTTCAGATGTACTCCATAAGGATGAACTCAATTGGAATCAACTGGAAAGTCTTTCACAATCTGTTTTTTTCTCCTACACCAAAAATTTATTTTATTTTATTTATTTATTTATTTAAAAAAGGCATATTGATTTATGAATCATTTTGTGAAAGAAAAATCAGAGGAAAAGGAAAAAAACATGGGAAATATAAAAACAAACAAACAGAAAAAAGAGGTGAACATAGCATGTGCTGATTTACATTCAGTCTCCTTAGTTCTTTTTCTGGATGCAGATGGAATTTTCTGTCCAAAGTTTATTTAGATTGCTTTGGATCATTGGCCACTGAGAAGAACCAAGTATTTCATAGTAGATCATTGCACATTCTTTCTGTTATTGTGTACAATGTATTCCTGGTTCTGCTTGTTTTGCTCAACATAGAGAATACCTTTTTACTTAAAATATCCATATGAAACACATAAATTCTGGTCCTCATGAAGTATCATCATAGAGGTTAGGTAATCGGTAAGGGAAATACCATGGGAACATAGTTTCACAATTTGAAGATATTTTTCATCTTGTGAATCACTTAATTTCATGGATGAAAACACTGAAGAAAAAAGAAATAAAGTGATTTACTCAAAACCATATAGCCCAAAGTAAGAGAAATTTAAATTGAACTCAAATCTTAAACTTAAAATGCAAAAGTTATCTTTCAAAAGTTAGTTGAAATGAATTATGCTGACATGACTTGGCGTTTGTCCTTTGTTCTTGTATCTTGACCATGATATCAGGGAGTGATTGAATTTGAATAAGGAAGGTTGTGCAAACCTTACTTCCTCCTTTGGAACCATCTGGGTCCAGAGGCCAGATATAGATAGGATAAATGTAGTTGCCCCTAAATGCAAGGAGTGTTTTTTAAAATGCTTGTATTTTTTTAAGATAAGGTCTTTAAAAGATCTCAGTTTGTCTGAGGCAACATCCCATTCAGTGATTATGTCTAAGCCAGAAAGAACTGAGTCAAAGATCACCATTTTTAACATAGTGTAAAAATATAAATCAATTTAGGAGGGGAGATTCTTAGGTTTTCTGGTCCAAATAAAAAAAAAATTACATTTGCATTTACTCAGAACCAATCTTGACTCAACCAGTAACCAACTGGGACTTTACCTAGGACCTACTGTTAGCCAATTAATGAGGGTCAAAGTGATTTAGGCATAAGGCATGGTCCTTAAGAAAGAAATTAAACCAGTAAATTTCAAGGTATTTTGCATGGTTTCAATGATCAAAATTTCCATTCCTTTGTGCAAAAAAAAGGAAGGATGAAAGGAAGGAAGGAAAGAAGAAAGGAAGGAAGGAAAGAAAGAAGGAAGGGAAGGGTTGTGCTACAGTTCTCCTATCTCCATTTCCCTTAATTGTTCTGTCTCAATTCCCCTGAATTGTTCTGCCTCAGTCTCCCTGGTGGCAACCCTCCCCTTCCTGGCCATTAGGACTGAGATAATTAGGGGTAGGAGCTCTGGCTACTGGAATTCCAGAAAGTCATAAAACTGCAAATGTCTTATCTCCAATGTCTGGGCATATCTTTCTGGTCTCAGATTCATTGTCTACTAGCTCCTTATCAGAATTTATGAGCCTTCCTCCATACTCTCAACCTGTCAAAACTGAATTTATGGTCCTTTCCTGGAACTTCAGTCACCCCCAGTGCTCTACCTCACCTTTTGTCTTTGTTTCCCCTAGTGCTGGAGTCCTATAAGAGTCCCTGGAGCTCCTCACTCCTTGCTGAATGCTTTGATAGAAGAGTCCATTCAGTCCTATGGCCATGGCTTTGAAACTCTTCATTATCAATAAATTATTAAAAATCTCTAATCTCTATCCTGCCTCCATTTATCCAGCATTGGAGAGGGAGGAAGGAAGAAAAGAAGGAAGGGAGGAAGGGAGGGTAGAAGGGAGGGAAGAAAGGAAAGAAGGAAAAAGGAAGGAATAAAGGGAGGAAGGAAGGGAGGAAGGAAAGAAGGAAGGAAGGAAGGAAGGAAGGAAGGAAGGAAGGAAGGAAGGAAGGAAGGAAGGAAGGAAGGAAGGAAG
>JAJPUD010020298.1:0-24976 GCA_023553655.1 Myrmecobius fasciatus | reverse complement strand
AAGCTAGGTAATAATGTTAGCAATTTAGTGTTTGATAAACCCAAAGATCCCAGCTTTTGGGATAAGTACTCACTATTCGGCAAAAACTGCTGGGAAAATTGGAAACTAGTGTGGAAGAAATTAAGGCCGGACCCATACCTAACACCACATACCAAAATAAGATCTAAATGGGTTCATGATCTAGATATAAAGAGTGATATTATAACCAAATTAGAGGAACATAGGATAGTTTACCTCTCAGACTTGTGGAGATGGAATAAATTTATGTCCAAAGAAGATCTGGAACTCCTAATTGAACACCAGATAGATAATTTTGATTATATTAAGTTAAAAAGTTTCTGTACAAACAAAACTAATGCAGACAAGATTAGGAGGGAAGCATCAAATTGGGAAATCATCTTTACATTTAGGGGTTCTGATAAAGGTCTCATCTCTAAGATATATAGAGAATTGTCTCATATTTATAAGAATTCAAACCACCCTTCAATAGATAAGTGGTCAAGGGATATGAACAGACAATTTTCAGATGATGAAATTAAAACTATTTATAATCATATGAAAAGGTGCTCCAAATCACTATTGATCAGAGAAATTCAAATTAAGACAACTCTGAGGTACCACTACACACCTGTCAGATTGGCTAAAATGACAGGAAAGGATAATGACAGATGTTGGAGGGGATGTGGGAAGACTGGGACAATGATGCATTGTTGGTGGAACTGTAAACGGATCCAGCCATTCTGGAGAGCAATTTGGAGCTATGCTCAAAAATGTATCAAACTATGCATACCCTTTGACCCAGCGGTGTTTCTATTGGGCTTATATCCCAAAGAAATCATAAAAGAAGGCAAGGGCCCCACATGTGCAAGAATGTTTGTGGCAGCCCTTTTTGTAGTGGCTAGAAACTGGAAACTGAAGGGATGCCCATCAATTGGAGAGTGCCTGAATAAATTATGGTATAGGAATGTTATGGAATATTATTGCTCTGTAAGAAACGACCAGCAGGACGATTTCAGAGAGGCCTGGAGAGACTTGCATGAACTGATGCTCAGTGAAGTGAGCAGAACCAGGAGATCATTATTCACGGCAACAACAATACTATATGAGGATCAGTTCTAATGGACATGACTCTCTTCAACAATGAAATGCTTCAAACCAGTTCCAATTGTTCGGTGAAGAGAGCCATATACACCCAGAGAGAGGGATGTGAAATGTGGACCACAACATAACATTTTCAGGTTCTCTGTTGAGGTTTGCTTGCATTGTATTTCCTTTATCAGATTATTCTTTCTTGTAGATACAATTTCTCCTGCACAAAAAATGATGTGTGGCAATAACTAGACATATATTCGATTTCTTAAGTATTCTAACATAATTATCATGTAGTGGATATCCTGCCATCTAGGGGAGGGGGTGGGGAGTGGGGGGGGGGGAATTTGTAACAGAAAGCTTTGTAAGGGTTAATGTTTAGGAATTACCCATACATATGTTTTACAAATAAAAAGTATTAATAAAAAAATTCTATAAAAAAAAGAACAACAACATTACATGATGATCAATTCTGATGGACATGGCTCTCTGCAACAAAGAATTGTCTCAAACCAGTTCCAATTGTTCACTGAAGAAAACCATATACACCCAGAGAGAGGAATATGAAATATGGACCACAACATAACATTTTCATGATCTCTATTGAGGTTTGCTTGCATTGTGTTGCCTTTCTCTGGTTTTCTTTTTTTTCTTGTAGATAGGATTTTTCTTGCACAACTTGTCAAGTATTTCAACATTATTAACATGTGGTGGACTTCCTGCCATCTAAGGGAGGGGAGGGAACTGGGGGTAAAATTTGTAATGGAAAGCTTTGTAAAGATCAACGCTGGGGAACTACCCATACATATGTTATACAAAAAAAAGCTTTAATAAAAAAAAAATCACAATAAATAAATAAATAAATGAAATAAAATAAAATAAAATAGATGCTGACAGACTGGAAAGGGATTTCCCTGCAGTGTGGAGACTAACAAAGGTGACAAAGGATTCTTTCACACTACTCAGGAGACAAAGTAAGCAATAGCTAAGGAGTGAGAGGATGGGGCTTGCCAGTCCTTGGCCCTATGGCTGAAACTGCCTTAAAGACAGAGTGAATACAGTCTTAAGCAGTATCTGAGTCATAAAACGATGACTTAACTGCAATTATCACAATGTACATTCTTCCTTCCTTCTTCCTTCCTTATTCTTCAAGCCTCATGATCTATGCTAGTGGTATGCATGCATTCATAGATCTGAACAGCTGAAAAATATTGGCCTGGAGAGTCTGTATAAGTGATATACTGGGCCTGAAGTCAGAAAGACCCAAGTTCAAATCAAACCTCAGATATTTCAGAGCTATGTGACACTGGGCAACATGTTTCAATTTCTTCCACTTCAATTAAAAGGATAATAATAAGGTTGCTAATAGGATTAAATGAAACAATATTTGTAAGACCAGTATCCAGTACAATAATAAATACTTAGTAAATGTGTCTCCTTCCTTATAGTGGAAAGAATGTTTCAATTGCAGTCAGATGAGCTGAAGACATTTTCTGCTTTTGCTACTTATTTTCAGTGTTGGACTAGTGAACTCTAGAGTCCTTTCCTACTCTACCTATGATCCTATGATGATCAGTCTGGAATAGTTCAGAAATGCCCATTATCAGAAAATTAACCACCATACAATTACTTGACTAGAGCAATTTATGAAACAGTCTACTAAAGAGAAGTGGGATTTTAATATGTGGCTAAAATCAGTGAAATAAGGAAGCAATCCAGTCAAGATGAGTTTTTTTAGTAGCTATAGGAAGCAAAGTTCATACCTGGGACCTTGCCTCAACAACTTTGAAAACCCAGCATTATTTGGCTCTTTTCAACAATGAGATGATTCAAAACAATTGCAATAGACTTAGAATGGAAAATGCCATCTGTATCCAGAGGGAAAACTATGGAGACTGAAAGAGGAATTTCACCTTTTTTTTTTTAAGTTATTGTTTGCTTTTTTTTTCTTTCTCAAGTTATTTTTTTCTCTTTTGATCTGATTTTTCTTGCACAGCATGAAGAATATGGAAAATGTTTAGAAGAATTGTACATATACAACCTATATCAGATTGCTCGCTATTTTGGGGAAGGGGAAAGAAGAAAGAGGGAGAAAATTGAGAGCACAAGGTTTTGCAAAAGTGAATGTTGAAAATTATTTTTACATGTATTTGTGATGTAAATTGTCCTTGATTGTGTGTCCTTGATCATGGGGGGGGGGAGGGCTGGAGAGACCCTAAATCTCAAAAACCCTCCTGTTGAGATATGAGGGGCCCCACATACCTATTCATAGGCAAACTTGCAATTCAATCAGAAATCTTGGCCTATGGTGTAATCATGGCCCTTTACAGAAACTAGTCCTTAATTTCCCAGCCTGAAGCCTTAGAAGGCAAAATAAAAGGATAACTCTGCACCTCAATCTTCACTAGTTTCCCACAAGAGGAAAGGCCCACTGAGTAACTGCTCAATGTAAACCCATCTTGCTAATAACCCACCTTTGCTTCGCTTTCAGAATTGTCCTGCTAAGAAAGCTGCTTCTCTGAGGCTATAATAAACCCATTTTGCCATAAACCTCGCACCTTGTTTCCTGGGGTTTGTGGATTCCTCCACAAAGCCCACAACTGGCCAAAAGGGGATTTCTCTACCCTTTAATCGCACGTCATCAGCTCCATCTCCCTTCATCATTTGGAAAAATAAAATACTATTTTAAAAATCTTACCATTAGACCACAACATAACATTCTCATGCTCTCTATTGATGTTTACTTGCATTGCGTTTCCTTTCTCTGATTTTTTTTCTTGTAGATAGGATTTTTCTTGCACAACAACTTGTCAAGCATTTTAACATTATTAACATGTAGTGGACTTCCTGCCATCTAGGGGAGGGGAGGGGACTGGGGGTAAAATTTCTAATGGAAAGCTTTGTAAAGATCAATACTGAGGAACTACCCATACATATGTTATACAAATAAAAAGCTTTAATAAAAAAAATCTTACCATTAAAGATTCATTCCTTTGGGTCTTGAGGTTTCTAAAAGCATATTCACATTTCTAAATACAAATCTATGAATTTGAACAAATCATTTTTTTTCTTCCCAGTTTCCTCATGTTGAAAACAAGACAGTGAGCTTAGGCAGCAGGTAATTGTTAAATTCTCAATATGAACATTTTCGTTGTTTTCATGTCCAACTCTGTATGACTGCATTTGAAGGTTTCTTTGCAGAGGCAGGGGTGGTTTGCCATTTCTTTCTCCAGTTCATTTTACAGATGAGGAAGTAAACATAGTTAAATGACTTGCCCAGAGCCACACACTTAGGAAGTGCCCAGGATTATATTTGAACTCGGTTCTTCCTCATTCTAGGCCCCATATTTTCTTTGTTCTACCACCTAGCTGCCTTTATGTGCATTCACTCCTCATGGCTAGATTTATTGTTTTACTGATTATCTAGATCTAAGAAAGTGACTGAGGAAATGTTAATCATGCAGATCAGACTTAAAGTGTGTTAGACATATATTTTTTCCAGAAAATTTATTGTTAAAAATCTCTTAGATTAGAACTGAACAAAACTAGATTACAAGTGTCAAATACATTGGCCTGCAACCCTACAACACTCCTAGATATGGCAAGAACCAGATTAAAATTTAGTTGAGAAAGGATACAGCAGATAGAGAGCATCAGCTCTGGAATCAGCAGGACTTGAATTCAAATCCAACCTCAGCACTTATTAGCTGTGTGACAGCAAGTCATTTAACTCCACTGCCTCCACACACACACACACACACACACACACACAAATTTATTGGGAAATAATTAACAAAATAAAAATACAATCAAATATAGATAACATAAGCTAACACATGGCTTATGAGAATATATAGATTAATGGCCCCATTTCTATTTAAATCCTACACCAGTGTTTTAGACACACTCATAGATAGTCCTTTCCAAAATCCCTACGAGGTCTAACATTCTAGGATTTCCTAGCTACAGGAACTAACGGTGACCCAGATGAACAATCTGAAAGCTTCCTATCCTTCAGACTCACCATCAACCTCACTCCAAAGGAAGGTTATTTTAGTTCCACAAATGAATCCAGTCAAAGAGATTCTTCCCAAATTAAATGTCTCTATCTCTGTCTCTGTCTCTGTCCCACTGACTCTATATGGTTTGTCTTTATCTTTGTCTGTATGTCTCTCTGTGTTTCTGATTGTCTCTGTCTCTTTTTCTTTTCTCTGTCTCTCTCTTTCTCTTCTCTGTCTCCTTCCCTCCCTCCCTCCTTCTCTCCCTCCTCCTTCCCCTTTCTCTTCCTCCCCCTCCCCAACTGTTTCAAGTCAGTCAGTGGCCTTTGCTGAGATACAAGGCACTGGAATAGAAGAAGCTTGGACTGTCAGTGCAAAAGACAGATGGAAGGGAAACATGGTTCCTTGCCTTTGGGGAACTGATAAATCTCAAGGGAAATTCATAATTGACAGAAAGAGTACAGCATGAATATGTTATTTATTTTTATTTCTTGATGTAAGGTAGAATTCCCCAGAGAAATATAGGAAATAATTTTCTTTTTTTTTTTTTTTTGTCTGGACCTGTATTATCACTGATATTTGAAACTCCTAATGGAAAAAAAGCCCTCTACCAATACAGATGAGCTCCTGCTCTACAAATTATAATTTAAGAGAGTTCCCTCTCTCTTAAGGAGGGAAGGTTCCCTAGGTTAGTGAGGAGTCTAATCATTTGCTCTGGACAACACAGCCAGTGAATGTCAGAGGCTGTCCTTGAACTCAGATTATTCTGACTCCCAGACAGATTTCTAATCTACTGTGCTACCCTGACAGTCGATTAGCACTAATTATCTGTCAGTGTTTTCATAAATCCATTCAACAGCCAGTTATGTGTATACACTAATGAATACATCCATTGTCTCAGGAGATTTGTCTAAAACAACTGGTGATATATAGCCTGGAGAAGACTTAGAGGGGATTTAATCTATGTCCCCAGGCAACTGAAAGGCTGTCATGTGGAAGATGTAAGATTGTCCTGCTTAGCTCTTGAGAGTAGAACTAAAAGGATTGGGTAAAAGTTGAAGAAAGGCAGAATTCAACTCAATGCAAGGAAAAATTTTCCACTACTTAGCATTATTTAAAAGTGAAATGAACACCTGTAGAGGTGTTCAAGAGGAAGATAGGAGCAACTTTTTCAGAGATGCCACAGAGAGAATTCCTGATCAATTATGAGGTAGACTAGATGGGAATCCAAAGTTCCTTGTAACTCTGAAATTCAGAGGGGCAGAAGGTTTTATAGAGATAATTAAAAGACATCAATTCTCAGATATGGATATAGTATATAATAATAATAATAAATAGCAATTATACAGCATGGAGGTAACAAATTTTAAATCCAATTAATAATAATAATACATAAAGATGAAAATGAAATAATAAAAAATATGATTTTAAGTTTGACAAATAATCTGATTTCATTCATAAAATAATCTCAAAATACAGACCAAAGATATCCTTTCCCCCATTTTACAAATGAGGAAACTGAATTCAGAAAGGTGTGGCATAATTAATTACAGTGTCGGGGGTGGTATTTGAAAAAGCAAAAATAGGGAGCCAGGAAATCAAGGTTCTTGTACAACCAGGACTATGGCAGTGAATGTTTAACAATCAGCCCTTCAATTTAAAAAATATATATATTTATGACAAATTTTTAAGTTCAATCTGAATTAACATTTTTTCATCACTTTCTTAAATGTAGATCAACAACAAAACAAAAAATCAAGCCCTAAGTTGCAACTTTTCCAGGTATAAATGTTCACCCTGAAAATGTAACAATCACTCTCATGAGCCAGTTAGAGTTTACCGTAGCATACTTCTGGACTGTACAACTCTATAAGTTATTTCATTATTCTGTGTTTTTATTTCCTCATCTGTGTAGTAATAATACTTGTCCTTTCAAACCTTATAGAATTTCAAATAGATCATATGAGATAAGTATGAAAGCATGTTTTGATAAATCAAAAAATGCCATACAAATATTAGATATTATTATTATTATCCATTCAAGCTATCAACTAAGATCCTAACTCACAAAAAGAAATCTGACATTAGATGTGACTTCAAGGTAGATTGCCCAAGTCATCCCCTTTGAACAAGAGTCCAGGTGTGGTTGAAGCTTCTGAAGTTCACAAAGGATTTTGATGTCAAGATTCTTCCTCACTCACCTCTCCCAGGATAGAACTGAGATTCTAGCACTTTTGAGTACAAGAAAGGCAAAATGTGTGTGTGTGTGTGTGTGTATTGTGTAGCCATTGGAGCTATTATCTAGATTTAGCTTTGCTAAAATTTATTTTAATGCAATACATTTAGTATTTCTTGATGCTGTCGATTCTGTGAGGGAGACAATTATAGTTGCCTGTAGTAGCATCTAATATATGCAGAAGTCTTTACTAGGTGGTAGACACAAAGGCAAAAAAGACACAATAATTCTGTTAAAAGCTTACACTCCACTAAAGAAATGAAATAAGGATTTATTAAGCACCTACTATATGCTTTGCAAATATTATCTAATTTCCACCCTCAGAATGTTTCAATGTAGGTCTCTTAATCTTCAATTTACAGTTGAAGAAATTGAGGCAAATAGAGTTTAAGTGCTTTGTATGGGGTCATACAGCTAGGAAATATCTCAGACTGGATTTGAATTCAAGTCTTCTTGACTCCAGGCCCAGCATTTTTGTATTCACTTTGCCATCTAGTAACCTCAAAGTGGACTGCAAAATGTGCATAGATAAGTAAATACAAAATAATTTTCCAGGAGGAGAGTGGAGAAGGGGATTTGTATCTCTCTGAGTCTTACTTTCATTACCTGAAAAATGAAGGTGTTAAACTAAGCAACTTCCAAGGCCCCCCATGTGACTCTCATATTCTACAAGTCTAGAACCACAGTTCAAGATGAGTCAGGCTTGTGATTAGTAAAGAATGATCACCCAGAGATGGATGGAGATACAGGAAGCAGCTCTCACTAAGTAGAAGGATCAGAGCCTGACTGTATTCCTTCCTTCCTCAGTCTGCTCAAAAAAGGCAGACAGGTCCAGAATTACAGCATCTCAGAGTTGGAAGAGACCTGGACAGTCATGTAAATAGACTCCTTTCCAAAAGAAAATCCCCAATGTGGTCATACAGTCTCACCTTGAAGATAGTTCAATGGTTTCCTGAGGCAACCCATTCTTAGCTACGAAGCTGTTTCTGGTCAGTCCTAATTCCTCCTTTTTGCAGTTTCTACCCATTGTTCTTAATTCTGCCAAAATGACTTTGAAGTGTAAGCACATTTTTTTTCCTATTTGAGGTTAACTCATTTAAAAATATATGTTCAATAAAATGAACAGGAAGTAGGAGGGGTCAGATAAAGAAACTCTTGCCAGAAAACCCAACAGTAGTTTGTGAGAGGCAGGGTGGAGAAACCCAAAGACATCAACACACCAGATGTTCATTTTATGTCTGATGCTGGAACTCTAGAGTTGAGATTGCAGATCAAGAATTGGACTCCACATTGGCTCCACTCAGCTAGCTTCATCATCAGTGGCCTATGCTATGTCAAAACAGCACCACTGCTCCCTCCACTAACCCATTCTCTTGTTGATAATAAAGTGCTATCAGAGTCACAAAGTGACTAGTTCTTTTGAGTTCAGAGAAGGCAGCAGGATTTCCAAAAATAACATAAGAAAAAGAAATCATATACTTGTTTGGTCCCTTCTAAAAAGAAAACAAACAAAACAACTCCAAGACTGGCAGTTTTCAAAAGAAGAAATCAAAGCTATTTTATGGAAAAATACTCCAAACCATCATTTGGTCAAAGAAAGGTAAGGTTACCACCTTACATTTATCAGAAATGACAAATGTTGAAGGAGATAAGGAAAAATAGTTACACTGATAAACTGCCTAGAGAGTAGGCCCTGGAGTCAGGAGAACTGAATTCAAATCTACCCTCAACTGCTGGTGGAGTTGTGAATTGGTTCTGCATTGTGGAGAAAAAAATGAAACTCTGCCCAAAGAGGTATAATTTGTACATACCTTTTGACCCACTAATACCACTACTAAGTCTGTATCCCCAAGAGATCAAAGGAAAAGGACCTATACATATATATATATATATATATTCAAAAATATTTATAACAGCTCTGTTGTGGTGACAAAGAATTGGAAAGTGGAGTGATGGACATCAATTGGGAAATGGCTGAACAAGTTGTGGTATATGATTGTGATGGAATATTATTGTGCTATAAGAAATGATGAACAGGATGCTTTCAGAAAAACCTGGGAAGATTTATGTAAATGATGTAAAATTTTAAAATGTTAATATAACTGATCTATTTTGGAGATTATTGGCAATGTTTACTTTGCAAAGTGCCTGTGAATCTAATTAGTGGGATTTGAGCACAATAAGTGCCCTTATATGTACCCTCCTTTTCATTTTTTTTTTTGCTTTGTTCTGGTTTTACATTATAAAAATTGAGATTACATTCTTTGTGAGAATGTAAGAAAGTAAAACAGTTAAATAAAGCTAATAATACAGTGAACTCAAAAAAAAATTGATGCAAAATGAACTAAACAGAAGCAGAGGAACATTGTATATAGTAATAGTTATACTCTTCAGTGATCAGTTGTGAATGATATAGCTGTTCTGAGCAATACAATGATCCAGAATCTGATGACGAAAAATGTTCTCCATGTCAAGAGAAAGAACTGATGAAACCTGAATATAGTTTAAAACATAATTTTTTACTTTATTGTTCTTGGGGGAGGGGGATTGGGGAGCAAGGAGAAAGACTCTGTGTTTACTTTTGCAACACTGCTAAAGTAAAAATATATTTTACAAGACTTTTCATATATAATCTATATCCCATTGTTTACCTTCTCATGGGAGAGGGGAGGGGGGAGGGAAAGAGGGGAAAAGAGAGAGAGAGGAGAAAAGAAGGGAGGAAGGGAAGGAGGGAGGGAGGGAGAGGAGAAAGGGAGGAAAAAGAGGAAAAGAATGAGGGAGGGAGAGGAGGAAGGGAGGGAGGAAAGCAGAGAAACAAAGAATTTGGAGCTCAAAACTTCTAAAAATGAATTTTAAATAAATTTACATGTAATAAAAAAAGAAAAATAAATTTAATTTCTTTTAAAAAAAAAAGCTTTGAAATATTTGGCTACTCTGATCACTATAATGATCCAAGTCAATTCCAAGGACCCATGATTAAAAATAACTGATGGACTTCTCAGAAATAACTGAGTACTAATTGAAGTATAACTTTCTGACTATTTTTTCATTGCTTTGTGATATGATTAATATATGAATGAATTTTGCATGATATCACATATACAATTAAGTAGATATTATTTTGCTTGTCTTCTCAGTGAGTGGGAGAAGGGAGAAGAAGGTAATGAATTTGGAACTCAAAATTTAAAAAGAAAATAATGTTTAAGTGAAATAGATTTAAACAATATTAAAAAGAAAATAAAAGAATCAAGTTTTAAAAAGTCTCTTGCTGCCTATGTCCAATCTTCTTGGCTCATATTCTAAGTCAGTCACAAAGTCCTGAGAGTAACACCCCCAAGGGACCTAGGGAATGGAAACTTCAAGGTGTGTCCAAGGGACAACAAAAATCTTTCTCATCATAAGGAAATACTCAAATATTCAGGGATGGAGCTAGCTTTCTCTTCTTGAGTGCCCTGAGCTGAATCCATTTTGCTGGTGTCTAACCAGCCTGCACAGTAAAAATCTAATAGTTATTTATGAACAGAGACATCAAACCAGTTAAAAAGACTTCTGGAAACTCCAAACACTTAATTACATTCCCAGTTGATAAGGGTAATAAGGGTGGAGCAGTTGTGGGGAATGAACAGGATCTGGTAATAGGTATGTCTGTAAGCAGCAGAGGGGATAGGAGCACTAAAGAATTCAGAATTCTTCCTCCTTTGGCCAAAATTTCCCTTCTTGGAAAAGAAAAGCAGAGATATATGTCCTTTTTTCAATGGAATTCACACCAGAATCACAGAATCTTAAAATTAAAATGGATCTCATGGTCCTTTAATTCAACCCACATAGAAACAATTATTCCCTTTTCCAGCATACCAGATCATCAACCACTGGTTTAAAAATCTAGCCTTGTATACTAAGTTTTTTTTTCTTATAGATCTGCCTCTGAAATTTCTACCCAGTGCTTCTCTTTCTACCCCACAGGGCTACACTAAATAAATCCAATACCTATTCCATTTAGCAGATATCCAATTACCTATCATCTTTCCCTAAGGTTTCTCCAAGCTAAGCATCCCATTCCTAAACAGTGATAATCCTTATAGGCATAATCTCAAGGTCTTTCCCATCAACCTGGTCACTCTCCTTTGGAGGCACTATTACCTAGAAATGTCCTTCATAATATAGTAAAGAGTGTTGGGTTTGGAATAGAAAGAGACCTATGTTTGAATATGACTTCTTATGCTTACTAATTATATGACTGGACAAATCTTTTAACCTCTATAAACTTTATTGAGTCTCCTCATCTAAGGAAATATAGATAATAACTAAAGTTACCACCTACCTTTCAGGATTCATGAAATATTATTAGGGGAAAATAGACCTTTAATGAAATAGTGGGCTCCCACTTGCTGAAAGGTTAAGAACTACATAGAAATTTTGCCATAGAAACACAGGAAAAAACAAAAACAAACAAAAAAAAGGCAAACACAAGCAAACAAATGGACTAAGCAAGGAAGGATACATGGCTTTCTACTATGGAAAGATATATATTTCCCACAAAACTATTATCATGCTTAATGTTTCTTGAAATGAAATGAAATGAAAGTTGGGACTAAAATCCTGGAATCCTGACTTCCAAACTATTTCTTCATCTACTGCATCTTACTGCCTTCTCTAAACTGAGACAGGAAGGCAAACACTGGCATTTCCCCTTCCATGGGGATATTTCCTTTGCATCTCCTGCTGTTTTGGAAACACCTACAAAGGAGTGAGTGCTTGTAACCCTTTGCTACGTATTTAATGGGATCAAGAAGTAATGAGCTGTGCAAAAATATTTGTAGTAGCCCTTTGTGCAATAACAAGGAAACAGAAACTGAGTGGATGCCCATCAGTTGGGGAATGGCTGAATTAGTTATAGAACATGAATATAATGCAATATTATTGTTCTATAAGAAATGATCAAGAGGATGATTTCAGAGAGGCCTGGAGAGACCTATATAAACTGATGCTAAGTGAAGTAAGTAGAACTAACAGAATATTGTACAGCAACAAGAATACTGTGTGATGATCAACTGTGATGGACTTGGCTCTTTTCACCAAAGAGGTGATTTGGGCCGATTTGTAGACTTGTGATGGAGAGCCATCAGTATCAAGAGAGAGAACCATGAGGACTGAATATGGGATCACAACATGGTATTACCTTTTTATTGTTTGCTTGTGTTTTTTTTTCTTTCTCATTTTTTTCCTTTTTGAAGTGATTTTTCTTGTGCAGCATGATAAATGTGGAAATATGTTTAGAAGAATTACATATGTTTAACCCATATTGAATTACTTGCTATTTAGGGGAAGGAGATAAGAGGAAGGGAGGAAGAGATATTTGGAACACAAGGTTTTGCAGGGGTGAATGCTGAAAACTATCTTTGCATGTATTTTGAAAATTAAAAAACTATTATCAAAATAAAAAATAAAATAAAATACATGCATATGCTTCAAAAAAAAGAAGGAATGAGAATGCTAGTGTATGAAGTTTTAGGGAACTGGACACTATGCAAAGGGGTAGCATGAGTCTATGGCAGATAATGGGGCATGAGAAGGATAGAGAGTGACAGCTATAAGTGGTCGCAGCAAGTTTAAGTGCCAGACCCCTCCCCTTCCCAGTACCACAGAATTTGTTATGGACCTCCTCCAACCCCACATACAGGGGTAGATCCTATGGTCTAGTTACTATCAGACACCTAATGCACTATAATACAGTAGTAATAATGACACCTGATCACCTTAAGAAGAAAAAAAAAAGCCATTCTCCAATCAATAAATGGTCAAAGGATATGAACAATTTTCAGAGAATGAAATTAAAACTATTTATAGTCATATGAAAAGGTGCTCCAAATCACTATTGATCAGAGAAATGCAAATCAAGACAACCCTGAGGTACCACTTCACACCTGTCAGATTGGCTAAAATGACAGGAAAAGTTAATGATGAATGTTGGAGGGGATGTGGGAGGACTGGGACACTGATGCATTGTTGGTGGAGCTGTGAACGGATACAGCCATTCTGGAGAACAATTTGGAGCTATGCTCAAAAAGTTATCAAACTGTGCATACCCTTTGACCCAGCAGCATTTCTATTGGGCTTATATCCCAAAGAAATCATAAAGAAAGGAAAAGGCCCCACATGTGCAAGAATGTTTGTGGCAGCCCTTTTTGTAGTGGCTAGAAACTGGAAATTGAATAGATGCCCTTCAATTGGAGAATGGCTGAATAAATTATGGTATATGAATATTATGGAATACTATTGTTCTGTAAGAAATGACCAGCAAGATGATTTCAGAGAGGCCTGGAGAGACCTATATGAACTGATGCTGAGTGAAATGAGTAGAACCAGGACATCATTATACACAGCAACAACAGTACTATATTATGATCAATTCTGATGGACATGGCTCTCTTCAACAATGAAATGTTTCAAACCACCTCCAATTGTTCACTGAAGAAAGCCATATACACCCAGAGAGAGGGATGTGAAATGTGGACCACAACATAACATTCTCATACTCCTTGATTGATGTTTGCTTACATTGTGTTTCCCTTATCTGATATATCTTTTGTGTAGATAAGATTTTTCTTGCACAACAATGTTAAGTTTGGAAATACGTATACATATATTCGATTTGCCAATATTTTAACATAATTAACATGTAGTGGATATCCTGCCATCTAGGGGAGGGGTGGGGAGTTGGGGGGAAAAATTTGTAATGGAAAGCTATGTAAGGGTTATTGTTGAAGAATTACCCACACATATGTTATGCAAATAAAATTTTTTAAAAAAGAAGAGAAAAAAAAAAGAAGAAAAAAAAACTCATGATAGCTAGGTGGTACAATAGGTGAGACTTCTGGATTTGGAATCCAGCACAACTAGGTTCAAATCGTACTTCATACATTTATAGCTGTGTGACATTGGATGAATCATTTAATGTCTACATCAGTTTCCTTATCTTTAAAATCGGGGATAATAATAGCATTTACCTCAAAAGGGCTGTTGGGGGGATCAAATTAGTATGTATGGTATTTTGCCTACTTGAAAGCACTATAAATGCTAACTATTATCATAGCAGGATCTCTCAGTGTGATAGTAATATGATTCAGAGTCTGGCTATATTATATGGAAATGGTTCAACAAGATGATCAGATTGAGAGCTTTGACTACTAGCAATTGCTTGCTCCTCTTTAACCATCCTTGCCATTAGTGCATCGACCCGTTTCCTCCTCCTTTTCCTTCCTGTTATTTTCCCCTTATGAGCCAGTTTTAATACACACACACACACACACACACACACACACACACATACACACACATCCCTTCTTACTGAGGTTCTCAAAGAATTTTTCTCTTCATTTTCTTTTTTCTTTGTCAAAATTCTGAATTTACTTTTGCTGAAGAAATTGAGGTTCAAAAAGGAGATGAGTTCTAGGTCAGCACAAAGGTAACACATTTGCTTCAGGTTCACCAGTCAAATTGGTTTTCTCACTAATTATTCCCTTAAACAACTTCCAACATACACCCACACACCATATTCATTCCTACCTCTGTTCCTTTATCTATCCTTCTCCCCTCTCTTCCTCTCTTCAACTAAATACAACTCTTCCTTCATGGTCCACCCAAGTCCCATCTTTTCCATCAGACAGTCTCCAAATATTTCAAGCCACTCTGATCTTCCTTACAAACTGCCAGTGAGCAGCAAACATCACATAGTGAGCATCACATAGCTCAGCACTTAATTTTGAGTTATTTTTGTTAATTTTTCTCGTTCAAAGTCCTCTGATGCTTCATTGTGGCATGGAGATTCCCACAGGATAGAAATTCATAATTAAAAGAGACTTAGGCTCCAATTTAGTCCAATCTCCTCATTTTACAGATGAAGAAAATAAAATTCAGAGGATCTACATGACTTGTCTAAGATCACAGGGCCAATTATTGGTAGAGATAAGGACCTATAAATACAGCACTCTTTCCAAAGCTCCCATGCTATCTTTTTTTTTACCTAACAATTTTAAATTTACCAAGATTTTTGGCATATTGTTATACTGTAATAAATGATGATCATGGACAAACATGGGAAGATCTATATGAACTGATGCAGAGTGAAGTAAACAGAACAAAGAAAACAATGACTATAATAATGTAATGGAAAACTCACACGTAACAACAATCAAAAGTGAATGTTGCAAAATTATAAACATGGCTTGGATAAGCTATTAGAGGACACCTACCCACTCCTTCCTGGAGGTAGAAGGCTCATGAATATTGCACATTGTACCAGTTTGGGGACTTTTCCAACGTATTGATTGGTTGCAATGATTTTTCCCTCTTTTGCTTTAAAAAAATACTATTTGTTATTAGGGATACTTCTCTGTAAAGGGGATGGAAGAGATACTGAGGGAAACTATATTGATGTAAAAAGCAAAGTCATCAATTAAAATATATTTTAAAAATAAATAAAGGTTAAGTGCATAAAGATTGAGGCATAAGGTTAAAGGACATACAAGTAGCAGTAAAAGAGAGATATGAATCAAGACCTCTAAATCAATTGTTCTTTTCACTGTACCATATTGCTATGCCAATAGACCATTTGCTCTGATAGTTCTTATCAAGATGAAAAGGCTTTATGGAGAATACTGTTGAGAATTTTTCATGATTCCAAATAATTCTCTGGCAAGAAAACCAGTCAGAAGGTGGCAATACGGATAGAGCACCAGGTCTGTAGTCAGGAATTACTGAGTCCAAATCTAGCCTCAGACATTTACTAGCTATGTGACTCAGGGCAAGTCACTTAACCCTGGTTGATTCAGTTTGCTTATTTGTAAAAAATGAGCTGGAAAAGAAAATAACAAACCACTTCAGTATCTCTGCCAAGAAAATTCCAAATGGAGTCATAAAGAGTCAGATACAACTACATCATGGAAACATGGAACACCACAATATGCCGAGACTCAACACTGCTGGTGGCCCAAGGGACAATAAAGAGAAATACGGTGGATAACAAATAGGCTATAACATATTATTGTCATACCTTGCAGGCAAGAAATGGTATAGAAAATCATCACCCAGGGAATAAACAGTCAGAAAAGGTGTCAGCCCATACATGTTAATGAAAGTTAGACAGTATTTGTGCTCACAGAATATTGGAAGCCCTCCAGTATACTGGATTATTATTCAACAGAGGATTTATCAAAAGGCACAGCAAAAACCACACAGAAAAAGTGTGGATGGATAGTTTCACCTATCCATTGCACCACTGTTTGCATGTCCTTTCCTCCCAACCACAACAGAGGCTCTTTAAGGGAATAGATTGTTTTTTTTTTTTTTTTTCCATTTTTGTCTTTGTATTCCCAGCTGCTGGATGGCACAAGACACTGAATATAATAGTCTCTCAAGAATTAAAAATGAGTTGTTATGATGTGTAAATAAGTAGGCTATAATCTATAATCAATGAGAAATTTTGAAGAATAGGAATAAAAGATGTCACCAAGAAATCATTGATCAGAAAAGAAAATGTGTTGTTCACATGGCAAAGATTCACAGGTGGATGGATTGAGCACTCTTGATCCACCAGGACAAATACCCAAGAGAGAAATTATAGAAAAACATGCGTGAGACATACAAGGTAGGTAAACAATCTATACTATTGGAAGAAAATTCAAAATTGGTAAGATCACTGTTTCATTAGACTAGGGGTTATTAACCTTCTTAAAAAAAATAGATGGTACAGATGAAAGACTGCTGGGTCTGGAATCAGGAATTCAAATCCTGTCTCAGACTCTTCCTAGTTGTGTTAAGGAAGAGAAAGGAAATGAATATCCTGTGAGATAGGTGCTATTTTACCCCCACTTTACTGTTGAGGAAACTGAGGCAGAGATTAAATAACTTACCCAGAATCATATAGCTAGTGCATTTGAACTGTCTTTCTAACTCCAGGACCAGAGTTCTGTTCTACCCATCTTGAGTCATTTAAATGCTATCTACCTCAGTTTCATCTATAAAATGAGAGTAATAATAATAGCAACTACCTCTCAGGTTGTTGTGGTGATCAAGTGAGATAATATCTGTAATGCACTTTGCAAGCCTAAAAGTGCTTACATAAATGCTAACTATTTGTGTCACAGATCCTTTTAACAATCTGGTAGCACCTGTAGACCCCAACTCAAAATAACATTTGTTCTTTATAAATGTTAAAATGTATAAAAGAAGTTAAAGAAAATAAAAATGTCATTTTCCCCATCCATGTTCATGGACCTAAAATCTATCCAAAGGCTAAACAGGGGCCCATAGATACTTGATTACAAACCCCAGCATTGAAGTATTTGAATATCCTTATTATTTAGCAGAATGCCTTACATGTAATTAAGCATTTACTAAATAATTGCTGGATTAGATTGCTAATTGCTGTCATAATGGTACAAATTGAGCATAGTTATAACTGGGTGAATGTCAACTGTAACAATGGAGCTGGAAATGATCTTTGACATCTAGTCAAACCCCCTCATTTTTATAGATGAGAAAAACAAGGTGTTAAAAAGGTTAAATGATTTACCCAAAGTTCCACAGCAAGTTAATTGCAGACTTGTGACTAAAATACAAGTTTTTTGATTCCCCAGTGCTCTTTTATGATAAAAATACCTAAGGTCATAAAATGGGTTAGTGGCTAACCTAAGATGAGAACCCAGACCTCCAAGCCTACTGGACTCTTTCTTGGGCCTTTTTTCTCTTTTCACTTTTTACCAAGGTTAAATGCCTTTTTGTATCATGGACCCACCTTTTCAAAACAATGGTTTGTTATCCACATTCAAAATTTTAAGTAATATTAAATTTCAATTAGAAGTTGGGGAAAATAAAAACATATCCCCATCCAAGTTCAAGGATTTCCCAAAAATCTGATTATCAGTGTACCACTAAGAAGGATCTATGACTGCCCCTCCCCTCCAGGCTAAGAACCATATTTTCTAATGGCTGGTATAAATTTATTTTCTGTCAATCATGGACAAATCGCTTTCTTGTGCACTTGCAAGTTTCCATTGGCAAACTGACAGATTAGACTATTCCAGACATACAGTATTAATGAGGGTTGATGATATACGAATAAAACACTTTGGATATTGTAATTAAGGGGTGAAGAGAATAAGTATTTTTATAACACCAGGCACTGTGCTAAGAATTTTTTAGATATATTTTCTTATTTGAGGTGCTATTATTATTTCTATTTTATAGTTGAGAAAACAGATGAGCAGAAATTAAATGACTTGCTGTGAATTACACAAAGCTAGTAAGTGTCTAAAGCTGGGTTTGAACTCAGAATCTTCTGCTTTCAAACCAGTAACTCCATCTGCAGCACCACCAGCTACCTCTATAAAGTATGTTTACTAAATAAAAATAGAAAGAGACAAAAAGTCAACCAGTTTTAATTACATGACTTTAAGGAATTAAAAATTAAGTTCCAGGGGCAGCTAGGTGGCGCAGTGGATAGAGCACCAGCCCTGAAGTCAGGAGGACCTGAGTTCAAATCTGGTCTCAGACATGTAACAGCTGTGTGACCCTGGGCAAGTCACTTAACCCCAATTGCCTTAGCAAAAAAAAAAAAAAAAAAAAAAAATTAAGTTCCAGGTTCCCAGCTTCCCCTCTCAGAGCAGAGGTAGGAGGCTACTAGGACATTGTCTACATTTTTAGTCTCAGGATCAGATTAAGATCAGATATTTTTGCTCAACACAGGAAAGGGTTCAATAGGGAAGATGGAAAATTAATACTATAAAAACAAAAGGCATCAATGAAATTTTTTTAAGTACAGTTATCTTTTTCCATATCACAGGGACTATGTTGGATTAAGTAGTCTCTAAAATGCATCCTTACCTTGAAGACTAAGATTCTGAAACCATACACTGAGAAACATCAAGAACCAAAGAGAAAGCATAGATAGTTTTTGTCTTGTATTGCTTGTTTATAAAGCATAAACATTGAAAAACAAGCTGGGTCAAAGGGACAAAAGGAAAAGCCAGGGATCCTGAAATGGAGTAACATCAAGAATCAAGAAAACAAATAGGGTATGCATGAAAATTGAGCAGCCATAAGGAAAGAAAGACAGGTTTCAGTGTAAAGGTACATATCTCCATGTTTTTGATTGGTTGGGGATTTTCCAAGCATGATCCCACTTGTCTCTTAAGAAACCTATTTTGGAGGATTCAGGAAGCAGGAAGATATGAAGTTGAATAGTCACACAGGTAAGAATTGGGAATGTTCGAGAGTCTCTATTTTCAAGAAAAGACCTCTTTTTATATATTTGGATGGATTTAGTACAAATTGATGATAAAGGGATAAAGGAATAAATTAGTTTCCTTGGGCCTATTTGTAAATTATAGTTTTCATTATATTCATAATTTAAGTTTTTTTCAATAAGTCTGATCAATCTAGAATTTCATGATTTTGAAATAAATAGTAAGAAAGAAAGAGAGAGAGAGAGAGAGAGAGAGAGAGGGAGGAAGGAAGGAAGGAAAGGAGAGAAGGAGGAAGGGAGGGAGGAAGGGAGGGAGGGAGGGAGGAAGGGAGGGAGGGAGGGAGAGAGGGAGGGAGGGAGGGAGGGAGGGAGGAAAGGCAGGAAGGAGGGAGGGAGGGAGGGAGGAAAGGCAGGAAGGAGGGAGGGAGAGAGGAAAAAAAAAAAAGGTCCCTTTCTCATTTCCCAAAAGCACTGGGTAAAAGGACTTGGGTTCCAATTCTATTGATCACCTCATTATCTATGTGACACTGAGCAAATTATTTAACCTCTCTGAGCCTCCATTTCTTCATTTGTAAAATGAGGGGCAGTTGATTTTTAAGGTCCCTTCCAGCTCTACAACTACAGTGTGAGGACCCTCAAAGCATCATAGCTCATCACATATTTTCCTTATAAATCCTTCTACCCACCACCAGATTTCCTTTCCATCTCACCCTCAAGAACTTGGAGCTAAAGCCAAGCTTACATTGCCCTCTGCTGATCCATTTTTATAATCTGAACCACCGCTGAGGTCTTTGTGGCTGCAGAACTGTGAGAAATCCAGACCCTCCAGGGCTGACTTCATGGAAGCTCTTTTCTTATTGCAGTAATAAAGCAATCAGATACCACCCCAAAAAAGTCAAATGTGTTTATTTTATATAAAAAAATTTGTACAGTTTTAGTTCCTATGTTTTAAGAAAAAAAAATCCCTAAATTTGCCATAATGCTTAGATCCACTGCAAACTGTAAAAACAAGCTTTTTATATATTAAAAAAAACAATTTTACATTTTACAATTTTCTACATGCATGCACAAAGGTCTCAGCTCTGTAAAAAAAAATTCTAGAATTGAATGGAAAATTCTACATTTACAATCTCACTTGGAAGGGACCTAGTTAGTCCCCCTGCCTCCCCCTTCCTTTTTGCGCACAGGAGAACGCAAAAGAACAGTCCTACACCAGGACTGAATCCATCAGCAGGTACTGCCCTAAGGGGTGGGCACAGGAAAGAGAAGAAAGACAAACTGACAGACAAGACACCATACAGAGACAGGGGAGCCTATGTGGGTTCAACAAAGGAAAGCACAAGCCCACAAAAACAGATGGCCCAGTTGAGGGTTTCTAAGGGTCCATTTGTTTCACCTCATCTCTTCTAACAAAAAAGGGAAAGCCCAGGAGTTCCATGGGGGATGTCAGGAAAGAATTTAAGGGCAGGATGAAGGGTGAACAAGGAGAAAGATGATAGTTTAAGAAAAAATAGGGGGAAATGAAGGCAGATGATACAGAAGTGAGTTTAGGGGAAAGTAATCAATGAGGACAGATGCAGAATGGTGAGGTAGGTGAAGGATTGAGGCACAGTGACCAGAGGGTGGAAAGGGTGGGTGAAGTATGTCAAAAAATGAAATGAATGGTTAATGGGTAGGATAAGATTAACTAGAGAGAATGGAAGAAGGACATACCCTGTGCCTCCCCAAAAGAACTACAAGAAGCTTCCATAAAAAGGAAGAGAAAAAGAATTACAGAAGGGCAGAAAGAGAGACAGAAAGGGAGGGAGTGAGAACGCTCTTAGGAAGAGTGTTAATTTTACATCCCACTACTGGTCACAGCCTTAAGACTACTTCCCACAGAGGAGAGATAAAACATAAAACATACATACATACATACATACATACATACATAAAACATACATGTCACAATTCATCCTGATTTTTTTTTAAAGAAAATGAAAACAAAAAGATACCACAGTTGTGACACAGAGGGTCTAAAACATTGCCATTCTCAATCACAGCCCTTAGTGCTTAAGAAACAGGGGGAAAAAATCAGGGTAGCTTTTTTTGTTCATTTTTTTTGTTTGTTTTTTGTTTTTTTTTTAAAGAAAAGGAATGAAAAAAATCACAGTGATTAAAAACATGGCAGGTCCTTTAAAAGAACCATCCACTGCCCATAATCAAGGAAAGCAATAAGGGTCCCAAATACCTTCTCCTTTACAATCTCAAAGTCCCATCCTGCTTCCAATACCCTTTCCACAAAGGCAGTGACTATCCATCCAAGACCCCTTTCTAGAAAAGAGTTATTTAGACACATGAACAGGAGAGATCCCTCCCACATTAAACTTTGCAGACAGAAAAAAATATGTCCAGAAAAGTGTCTGCACCCCAACCCTCTAGCAGTACCTCAAAACTACCTGGGCTTAACCCAGGGACTTGCAATCCTGGAAAAATGAGTCTTGTAATCACCAGGTACAACTTCTGCCTAGACAGAGGGAACCCCTTCCCCATACTTCCCTGAGCATTTCCAAAGGGGAAGGGAAGGATTCAAGGTACAAGTCCAAGGATGGCACTAGTCAGAAAGACTCTGTTGGATCAGCGTGGCTAAGGCTCTGCCCCCTCTCTCACAAGGTTAGCAGCAGTCTTTGGAGCCCAGAATCACCTTTAGGGTATCTATTTTAAAGGTAGAAGGTTTCCATGAGAATGAAGCAGAGGGTGCTACATCTCTGAATTCCCCAAGCATTTGCACACAAAGAGGGAGCAATAAATGATGCAGGGAAGATGAACCGAAATGGGGACAAAGCACAAGCACAGAAAGCAGGGTATGGACACATCTCAGCTATGGGAGCTATACTGAAAATGACTGGATATGAATGGAAGGATAAGGGTTGAGAGTAGAAGGACATGTTAATGCTTCAAATTCCCATTCCCCTTGCTAAAATTTCAGTTATTTGGAATAACCCAGACTCAAGCTGACAACACAAATTCAGAAAATGGGATGAAGGACAATTTTGCCCACATTTGCTTAAAGTGATGAGGCCTGCTGGAAACGTTTGGAAACTGAGGTGGGGCAAGGGACTGTGTGATCTCAAAACAGCAGGGACTCAGACTCCTGATCCCAGTACAGAGATAAGCCAAACAAAATGGGATCTCCAAAGCACTGAAGTGATGAGATCTCTCAGGTAAAGGGCTTCACTTAAAGGGAGAAAAGAAGAAGCAATGGGGGCTCTCCCCAACATAGAAAAGTAGCAATTCTGCCTGGGGAAGAAAAGCCTAAAGGGGCTATCATAGAGGGAGGAAGGAGATGCTCAGCAGCTCACTCCTTTCAGTCACATCACCTGTTTGACAATGGAAAAACCTATCCCAGGGTAAAAAGAACAGAAGTACCGGGTTCACCGACTTCCAAAGGGGTCTCATCCAAATTCCATGTATCACAGAATCATAGAGTTACAAGACACATTCTGGTCCAACTCTAGTTATTTTACAAAAAAAAAAACAAAAAACTGAGACCTAGAGAGGTGAAAGTCACTTATCCAAGGCCACACAGATAGTAAGTGGCAAAGCTAGATTTAAAATCAGGTCCTCTGGCTCCAAATTCACCTCTCTTCCCATGGGATCATAGTGCATCCCATGGGTCTTCCTATCCCCTCCAGGCCAACCAGTAAAGACAGGGTTGGGAAGAAAATCCATCCCATAGCAAAGAGTTAGGGTAGGGAATTAGGAAAGGAAAGGCAAATGAAAGAGAAATAAAGGGTAGAAGAGTGTTTCCCATGTCCCAGGGAAGTGGTCAAAAGGACCACATTCTTCAGGGTTCTTGCAATCCCATATGAGTGAAAAGATCAGGATAAGAGAAAGAAAAAGAATTTGCCCTGACAAGGCTAGTAGAAAATGAGCTTCTCTTCTGGGATTGTGTGTGTGTGTGTGTGTGTGTGAGTGTGTGTGTGTTTGGGACCAGGAGCTCAAGAAGAGAAGAAGGAATATAAGAGGAAAAACATAACCAGGAGACAGAAAAGAGGCTATAGTAGCATCAAGAAAAAAAATTTTTTTGTGGGAGACTCCTGACCCGCCTGACTTGTGCAGGAATTAAAAAGGCCACAAATCCAGGAGTCCTGTTTTCCCCAAAACTCAGAGTTCCTGAGATAAGCCTAATGAGACAGGTAGGAAAAACAGCCTCATCTCACTCTGGATGCCAGAGGACTAGGCCTGACCTGGAATAATTTGGCACCATGGTTTGCTGTGTTCTTGACTTCATGCCTTGGGAGAAGCACTTCCAGGAGGCTGCTGGAGAAAACTACCACAATAATTTAGATGGAGAATGAGGAAGAGGGATGGAGAAAAAAGAGAAGGGGACAGAAGGGCCACATCCCTAGTCAGCAGAGACTGTCTTGGAGAGGAGAGAGCGGGAGAAAAAAAGAGAAAAGAGGAAAAAGGAGAGGAGGGGAACCTATTTCCACAGGGCTTGAGGTGGAAAGAAATGAGAAAATCAGGATGGGTGTCACCCTACTTGCTGCCCCCACCTCAGGATGGTCTTTCCCCATTCACATGGGACAGGGAAGAGAAGAGAGGGAGAGGAGAGAGTGGGAGTGGAGAGTTAAGTTAGGAATTCAAGTAAAAAACAGAGTTGGAGGCAGAAGGGATGGAAGCAGAACTAGCTGAGGCTGCACTTCAAGCCCCCTCCCATTGCCCCCAGAAGCCTCCCACAGCCTCCCACCCACCCCCCACCTTGCCCCATTCTGTTGCACAGTTACACAGAGGTCTCAGATTGCAACCTCATGACAAACTTGTGCGATTTTGGGTCCACAAACTCCTCAGACAACTTGAAGAATGGGACCTTCTTGGTGCTGACTACCAGGCTGAAGTCCTGGCGTTTGAGAAGAAAGACAATGCCATCTTTGAGCCCGTTGGTCACTGGCTCTTCGCTCACCAGTGTCCACTGTTTAGCCAGCCAGCGCTCCTTGTGGTATTGGATGGTGGGGCCAGCTGCCAGGTACCGCTCCAGAAAGGCCTAGGAAGAGAGAATACCACAATGTAGTCCTTGGTTGCCCCCACATCACTGCAGACCCTCCTTCAGTCTCTGCAGAAAGGGTTCCCCAAAAGGATCTCCATCCCATAATGTTCCTCTCCTCTTTTTTTTTCATTCCTCCTTCATTCTAATTGCAATAGTCAAGATCAGACCCAAGTCTGGGGAGAGGCCCAGCACAGCAGGCAGAAAACTAAACTGGGAATCAAAGGACCCATATGTGAATCCCAGTCCTGACACTTATTAGCAATATATTCCTGGGCAAGTTACCCTCTCTGAGCCTCAGTTTCTCACAGGGTTATGGTGAGGAAAACATTTTATAAACCTTATGGCATATCTACATATCAATACAAATATAAATATATATA
>JAJPUD010020297.1:6867-22853 GCA_023553655.1 Myrmecobius fasciatus | reverse complement strand
GTATGTCTTTTACCATTTACCAAAAACTATTCTGTTTTTTAAAGTGTTACTTTCTTTAGGGTGTCTTGTGTGTCTGTATGTTTGTGAGTCTGTATCTCTGTATTTCTGTGTCTGTCTTCTTTACCAAGCTGCTTGGTTTATTTTCTTTATTTTCTTTCATCTTTCTCATTTCTTTTCCCAATTTTTCCTCTATCTTTCTTCTTTGAATTATCAAATCCTTTTTGAGTTCTACAATGACTTGAGACCAATTTATACTTTTCTTGGAGGCTTATATGTTTTCAGAGGTAATTCTGGGGACCTGTAATTTTTTGGTTCTTCCAAGGTAGTATGATTTAACGTTACGTTTACTACTCTCATCTACTGTGTACTGGTTTGTTAATGATCCCAAGAACTCCTTTTATCCCTGGATCTGTGACCAAGATCCATGCTCCAATGGAGCCAACAGCTCTGTTGAACTAGTGCTTTTCCTGTTATTGAGACTGAGAACCAGGAATGTGACTCACATCCAAAACAAATTCACAATGCAGCAGATTTGTGCCCCTGAGGACTGCAAAAGGATTCCTGTAAATCTGCTTTTGATCAATTGCCTTACCCCCTTCTGTCTGTTGGCTGAAAGTTTTGAAAAACACAAGATGGGTCACTGATTCAGTCACATCTTGTGACCTGTTTCTGCTTTGCTGGGATCTAGCCTGTTCTTGCACAGTACTGGACTGAGTTCTTCTCTCATCTTACTGACCTTTTAAGTTGTCTTGGTCTGGCAGTTGTTTCTGTCTTTTTTGTGGGTTCTAATGCTCTAGAATTTGGTTAGATCCATTATTTAAAGACATATCTTTATGGATGGGTTTGTGGGAGAGTTCAGGTAAGTCCCTGCCTATACTCCATCATGCTGGCTCCCCCTTGACTAGAGCTGCTCTTTAGAAAAACTACTTTTATAAACTGTGTAGATAGGAAATGGGAGAAGAGAGAACCTTGTAAATGGCCAGTTAGGAGGCAATTGCAATAGTCCACAAAATAGGTAAAGAGGTCCCAAATTACTTTATGTGAGTAAAAAGAAGGGGAAAACATTAAATAAATTGTAGAAATGCAAATAATAACATTTGGTAATAGATTTGACATGTAATGTGAAGGATGGGAAAATATTTAAGATGGTACCAAGCTTGGAAACCTGACCTGACTGGATTTTTTTTAATCTTATTGGGAGGATAGAGAAATAAAGGAATAAGTATTTATATACGGTTTATTATGCACAAAATCTTGTCTTTAGCACTTTTAACAAATATTATCTCATTTGATCCTTACAGCAACCCATGCTTTTATTTTTATCACATTTTTACAGTTGATGAAATTGAGGCAAATAGATGTTAAGTTTCTTCCCCAAGTAATTAGCATCTAAGGCAGGATTTGAACTCAGTAAGTCTCTTTGATTTCAGGTCCAGGATGCTGTTAACTGCCTCTTTAGCTGTAATAAGTTTATGGACAAAACAAATATAAAACAAGGTAAAAAATATAACATAAAAAGTCTTAAAATATCTACATATTTCAAGTGGGTCACTGTCCAAAATGGAAAGTGGAGAATCCACCAGCTTGAATCAACCAGTTCACTCTCCTTAGAGTATCTATGGAAAAGTTGAGGCTATTTGGGGAACATTGCTTGTTTAAGGTTGGGTAGGGATTTTTTTTTAAACATTTATTTTTCAATGAACAAAAGATTTTTTTTTTTTTTAATCTCTTCTAGTTCCTCAAATTGGAGGAGGGAGGATTTTCTAACAACTATGCAAAGTCAATTAAACAAAATCTTGTATTGACCCCATCCTAAAATTTACATGTCAAATGTGTTTTCATTGGAGATAAGCTCCATTATTGATTATCTGTAGCAAATAGAATAAGAGTTAACTATCCTTGGGAAAGATATTTTAATTATCTGAGTCTCATTTTTTTCTCTTTAAAATAAAAGTACTGAATTATATGACATTTGAAGTCCTTTCAAACTCTACTTGTGTGATCCCATGATGTGTTTATATTCACATAACTAAATAAAGAAAATGAAATGAATGAGGTATAAATCTCCAGGATAGAAGAGCTATGTTCTTCCCAAGAGAAAAAAAAATAGTTGTATTAGCAGTTAGAGAAATTATAGAACCAGAGAACTGAGCCTATTCTGGAACAACAGCTACATAGTACCTTCCTACTAAAAAATAATGTTCCATATTCCATTTGATTTCTGCCACTTGGACACATAATACGAGATAACCTATTACTTCCAAATGCATCCCATTCTACCTTTAGATAGAATGAATTGTTAAGATCAACGCTTTCCTTTATGGTAAGCCTAAAACTACTTTAATATAACTTCTATCCATTGCTCCTAGTTTGTTTATTTTCCCCTTATAGTGTCAAAGTGGGTGGGAGGGAATCTAATTCCTCTTTCACTTTATATTATTTCCAAAACTTGAAAACAACCTTCATATTGACATTATTGTTTTCTTTTTTTCTAAGATAAACATACAGTTGTCAACAAGTGCCTATGCTAAAAAATTGTCAGAATACCAGCACAAACAATTCATAGTTAAGTACAATGTAGTGCAAAAGCCTTAATTTTTTTAAAAAGGGACAAAAAATTTGAACTGTGGATATTCACATTTACACCTACATGAGAGAGCTCTGTTAGAGACTATAGGTTTCAGGAATCTTCTGGTGTCATGAACTCCAGATAGATGGGGGTAGTGGGGATAAGCACTTATATAGTACCAACTATGTGCCAGACATTGTGCTAAATAATTTATTTTACTAATACTACCTAATTTGATCTTCATAACAACCTTGTGAGGTAGGTGCTTCTATTACATTTCTTCTACAACTTAGAGAAACTGAGGCAAGCAAATATGAAATGACCTGCCTAAGTTCACATAACTAATAAATGTCTGAAGCCAAAAATGGATTAGGTCTTCTTGAATCCAGTTTTAGCACTACATCCTCTGCTCCAGGAATACTATTAGATGCTATTATTATGCTCATTTTACAGATAAGGAAACTGGGGGTGAAAAAATGTTAAATACTTCCAAGGACCTCACAGTTATTTCTAAGGTAGAATTTGAACACGTCTTCATGACTTCAAGTTTAGATCTCTAATACACTAGCTCTAAAACTAGAAGTCACCCCAAAGACCAACAAATATAACCCTCACATTTTATAGGTGATGAATTTGAGGTTCATATATTTTTAAAAAATCTTTCCCAAGGCATAGAGTTAATGTTAGAGGCAAAATTTAATTCCAGGTCCTCTTGTTCTAAAGCTTACAGTTTTTTTTCCTCACTATATTATTCATCCTGTGAAGTCATTCCTGGACATTTCAGAAAATAAACCATTTATATGACTCATTCTTTCCTCCGCTAAATGTCAGTTGCCTTGTGTATCATTGTGATAATGGATTAGAATTGCTCTCTCTTCTCCCCTACCTGGAAGTCTATAGTTTCTGAGGGTTTTCTCCAGGAGTTAACTGCCCCATAGAAGTGGATTAATACATAATTTTGATTGCTTTATTTCTAAATACAGGTTAGCACTCTTTTCTCACCTTTTCTTTAAAAGAGGTGATGAGATTCCATAAGCAAAGACATCAGGGAATTCAGTCAAGTAGGAGGCATCCAAGAAGAATTGTGGACTCATTTAATGTCTGTAGTGAAGTCAATTTGTTCCCCATCTCACCTCGATTTCTATCCCCCTTCCTGATACAGCAATCCTTGCATCAGTCAGCCTATAAACAACTAGTGAAACATCAGGTCTGTGTGGGCTGAAGGTAAATGGGAGTCCAGAGGGGACATAATCTTTTTGGCTGTGTGTTCCAATCTCCCATTACTGGCTTGAAAAATAATATGTTATTAAATCACTAAATTTCAAAGAGTTTCAGTCCTTCCTTAAATAAATGAGGGCCAAAATTTATCTAAATCATTTCAACAGAAATGCCATTTGTGTTGAGCCAAAACTTGGAAGAATGACTTGTTTCCTTAGCACTGGATTAGTTTTTATTGGTAGGAGCCCTGCATGCCTGAATCTGTGCCATAGAGAAGTTTATAATTTTTGTTGAGATGATGAAATTAAAATAAAGTGAATTCAAGACAATATGCAATTAAATGTTCAATTGTTTGAAGCAGTCAATAAAAAGAATCAGGGAATGCTTTCTGGGGAGGGGGGCAGAGAAGTAGGTACCTTGTTTAGGGGCTACTATCCCCTCTCAGAGTATTGAGGTTAGAGCAGTGTTTTGATGTTATCAAACTCTCTATCAAACTCAACCTCTCTATTCTTTACAGTAGTTTGTCACAGCAGCTGTGGTCCAAAATTCTATGTAAAATATAATACACAATGAATTAATTAACCATCATTTATTAAGGGGCCAATTACATTGTTCAGCACTGAAATAAAAAATGAAAATGACTTGTTAATTTTCTTCAAAGAATATTAGATATAATTGAGAATCATTGTTGTTATGTGTCTGTATTATATATATATACATATATATATTTATCTTTATAATATATAATATATAATATATATATATACATGTATAAAGTTTAAAACTAAACTAAGACTTTTGGAATATATGTATGTAGATTTCTAAATCTATGCCTAAATTTACAAGTACATCACAAAATTGCATGTTGCAAACACACTTGCGTACACATAAATGCACGTATATTTCCAATAGTATACACACACACACATATATATATATATATGCACAGATATATAGATAACTAAATATATATACATATATATATATATATATATATATATATACATGCACATATGCACATACTGTGTATGCTCAGGCATGTGCATATTATGTGTGCATTCATGTATTTCAGGACACATACCCCCCAATAAAGATACAAGGTAATCTTGAAAGGGAAGGCCTTTAATGTTTTTTGATGAAACTAAGAAAGGCCTTGCATAGATGGCATTCAAGCTGATACTTAAATGAATCCAGAGTTTTCAAGAAATGGAGATGAGAAAGAAGTTCATGGTAGGCAAGGGGGCCAAACAATGAAAAGCAAAAGAAAGGATATGAAACCTAAATTGTAAGAAACAACAAAGAAACTGAAATCTAGAATAAGAACACTGGTTAAAAAGTTTTAAGTGCACAAAAGAAAGGTATATAATTTATCCTATAAGTAATAGGGAGCCACAAGAGTTTAGTTGTGGGTTAAATGGGTTAAATGAATCCAGAGTTTTCAAGAAATGAAGATGAAAAAGAAGTTCATGGTAGGCAAGGGGGCCAAACAATGAAAAGCAAAAGAAAGGATATGAAGCCTAAATTGTAAGAAACAACAAAGAAACTGAAATCTAGAATAAGAACACTGGTTAAAAAGTTTTAAGTGCACAAAAGAAAGGTATATAACTTATCCTATAAGTAATAGGGAACCACAAGAGTTTAGTTGCGGAAAAGGAGATGATGTAGTCAAATCTGGGCTTTAGAAATATCACTTTGGCAACTGTGTGAATGGATCAGAGAAGAGACACCTGAGACTGGTGAACAATTAAAAGAATTTTGCAGTAATACATATGAAAGTGAAAAGAAATATGTGAGTGGAAAGGAGAGGACCTATGGGAGAGATGCTCTGGAAGGTTGTTGAATATATACTATGAAAGATAGAAATTGAGGACAACACAGTCTGAGAGTCTGCATGATGGGGAAAATGGTATTAGTTTTGACAAAATGGAGTGAGAGAAAAGGCAATATTTTTGGGGGAGATAATAAGTTTAGTTTTTGATGTCTTTAGTTTAATATGCTAATGGAACAGTAATTTTGAACTATCAGATGGAGATGAAAGACTACAACATAAAAGAGAGACTAATTATGGTAATATAGATCCAGGAGTTGTCTGTGTGAGATGATAATTAGGTACAGAAAGTATAGAATCTAAGAATAAGAGAATCTCAAAGTTATAAAAAAATCTCAGAGGTAACGTAGTCTAGGATATACATGAAGCATAAAACTTCTTATAACATCCTCAGAAAGTGCTCATTCAATCATCTCTTAAAGTGATGATATATCTACTTCCTGAAAGCTTTTCATTCTATTTGTGGAAAGATTAATAGAAACCTAGAAAAGGGAAGGTATGGTCATTCTCCATTGTCTTCCTCAAAATGAATCTGAATTCTTGCATTCAGCTTCAAGTTTCTTATTTTAGGGAAGCCATTAATAACACTACTTACTATTCTGGGAAGAAGATGGTGATCAGGATAGTTAGGATAGTAATAAGTAAGCACTTGTTATAGGAGTATAGGTTGAAGGCACTGCAAATGTTAACCTACATTAGAAAAGACTTAGGGGAAGCATATAATTGTCCTCAAGAACTTGAAGGACTATGTCATATAGAATAAGTATGAGACTTGTATTTTTCCCCCTATTCTCCACTCATACTCTTATCCAGTCCTACATCAACTCTCCCTTCGATTATTGCAAGAACTCTTTGGAAACGTTTTAGAAAATAAAAAAGTGGCCATAGAATTGAGGGGGGAAGATAAATTTTTGTCTCAAAGCTAAAAAGGGCAATGGCAAGTAATGTTTAAAATAACAATTTTCTCATTTCACGTGACAACCAAGGTTATACTTAAAATTCTTCTATCTCGTTTTCAGTAATATGTGAACTGAGGATTACCAGAATTGGAGGCTGGCTTTAAAAGAGGCAGAGGAACTAGAGACCAAATTGGCAACATTTCTTGCAATATGAAGAAAGTAAGTTAGAAAGAAAGTTAGTAAGAAAGTAGTATTTTGGGGGAGAGAGAGACAATAAATTTAGTTTTTGATGTTTCTATTTTAATATGATTATGGAACAGTAATTTCAAAATAACAGATAGTTAGATATGAAAGATTAGATCATAAGAGAGAGCCTAATTATGATAATATAGATCCAAGTGTTATCTACAAAGAGATGATAATTAGGCACTGGAAGTACAGAATATAAGAATGAAAGAATTTTGACATTATAAAAAATCTCAGCAGTAACCTAGTCTAGAATGTACCTGAAACATAAAACTTCTTATGACATCCTCAAAAAGTCTTCATTCAATTACCTCTTGTAACATCACCAGTGGTAATGAGCTACCTACTTCCTTAAAGACTTTCATTATATTTTTATATCTAAAAAAATATTTCTACTTTATTGATTGTACCAAAGCCTTTGACTGTGGGGCAGCTAGATTGCACAGTGGATAGAGTACCAGCCCGGAAGTCAGAAGGAACTGAGCTCAAATCTGATCTCAGACACTTAATACTGCCTAGCTGTGTGACCTTGGGCAAATCACTTAACCCCAATTGCCTCAGGGTGAAAAAGCCTTTGACTGTGTGGATCACAAGAAAATGTGACAATTCCTCAAAATAAGATGATAATACCAGTTCATCTTACATATTACCTGAGGAACCAGTATTATTTAACTTATATGCAGAGCACATTATAAAATGCCAAGTTAGATGAATCAAAGCTGGAATCAAGGTTGCTGGGAGAAATATTAACAACCACAGAGAAGCAAATGATTTCATTCTCATGGCAGAAAGTGAAAAAGAAAGAAGTTTCTTGATGAGAATGAAAGAGGAAAGTGTAAATGGACTTGAAGCTTTAAATAATAGTAATAATAATAATAATAACTAAGTTCTTGCATACTTCCTGGCAAATAAAGGAAGAAAAAAAATGGGAACAGTGTCAGGTTTTACATTTTTGGGGGCACAAAAATTACTACAATGACTACAATCATAACATTAAAAGACACTTCATCCTTGGAAAAAAACTATAGTAAATATGTAAAGTATACTAAAAAGAAGACTCATCATTTTGCCAACAAAAGTCCTGTTGCAAAAGCTATAAATAATTTTCTAGTTGCAATGATGTTAGAATTATATTATCAAAAACTAAGTGCTGCAAAATCAACTTTTTAAAATTGCAGTTTTGGAGAAGAATTTTCAAAGTCTCTTGAGCAACAAAGACATCAAGCCATTCAATATTTAAAGAAATTCAGGCTATTCATTGGAAGGTCAATTATTGAAGGGAAGATTTAAATTTTTGTCTGCATAATGAAAAGATAGTCATTGGGAATGGTTCTGATGTTGAAATGGATGGAAGCCAAAAAAGGCATGGCAGAGGAGATGGATAGATTATATCATGGAAACAATGGATATGAAGACTTCCAGGAAGATATAAGGACCTTTTGTACTAAAGTGAAGTAACAAAAATTTGTCACAACTGAATAATTGAAAAACAATATTTCTCTAATGGGTCTTCATACCTCATATATATTCCCATGACAACTTATCTTTTAATAAGGTGTCAAAGTGATTTACCCAAAGCTCAAGTCTTTATGCTTACCCAAAGATAGGTATGGCTCCCTATCACCTTGAGTAGAATGTATAAAATGTGCTCAAGCCTTCTGAATTTGGCTCATTTACATCAACATAAAGCAATGATAACATCAGAAGGATTAAGATTTTGACTTTCTATTAAGCCATAATTTTAAAACAATAATTTTTTGAGGGGAAAACAAAACATCCAATTTCAAATTCTAGCTCTGATGTTTTAATAGCATTTAATAATAACTGCAATAATAACAATAATAGGTTTACAAATGGTAATAGAATGATAATAAATAGTATGTGTATAAACCTTAAAATTTACAATGTTATTTCTCTTTCTGGGCATGTGTGTGTGTGTTTGTGTAAAAAAGAATATTCATTTAATCTTCACAATAGCCATGTGAAGTAGATGTCATTATTATTCTCATTTTAAGGGGAAAATGTAGGTGTATGCTGTTATTGTTCCCATTTTCAGAAAACTGAAGCTAAAAGAGGTTTAGTAATGTACCCAGAGCCATACAGCAAGAAGTGTTAGAGGAAAGATTTGAATTCAGGCCTTTTAAAAATATTCTTTATATTTCCACATACATGCAAAGATACTTTTCAACACTCAACTTTTCAAGTTATGTTGAAAATTTTTCTCTACTTTATCCAAGACAACAAGCAATCCAATATAGACTAAACAGGTAATTCCTCTATGCTTATTTCCATATTTGTCATGTTGCACAAGAAAAAAATCACATTTAAAAGGGGAAAAAAACATTAGAAAGAGACCACATGAAAGGTGAAAAATATCATACTTTGATCCACCTTAAGTCTTCATCTTTTTTCCCCTGAGGCATATGAGGTTAAGTGACTTGCCCAGGGTCACACAGCTAGGAAATGTTAAGTGTCTGAGGCCAGATTTGAACATAGGTCCTCCATGATTTCAGGACTGGTGCTCTATCCACTGCACCAACTAACTGCCCCTGTGTCTTCATCATTTTCTCTCTGGATGTGGATGACTCTTTCCATCACAAGTCTATTGGAATTGCCTTGAGTTACTGCATTGTTGAAAAGAGTCAATTTCCTCACATTTGATTATGACATAATCTCATTCTTAGTGTATAATGTTCTTTTGGTTCTGCTCACTGACCCTCAGTGTCAGTTCATGTAAGTCTTTCTAAGATTTTCTGAAATCAGTCTTAGTCATTTCTTATAAAATAATAATATTACATTACATTAATATATGATAACTTTTTCAGCCATTCACCAACTTAGGGGTTTTCTACTCCACTTCCCATTCCTTGTCACCATAAAAAGAAGTGCTACTAACATTTTTATACCTGTGGATTATTTCTATATTCTATGATCTCATTGGGATACAGAATTAGAGGCACTGTTGGATCAACAGGTATGTACAGTTTTACATTCTTACGTAGTTCCAAATTGATGTCCAGAATGGTTAAATCATTTCATACCTCCATCAACAATGCATTAGTGTCGCAATTTTCCCATGTGCCCTCAAACATTTATCATTAGCTTCCTATCATCTTAGCCAATCTGAGAGGTGTGAGGTGCTACCTCAAAGTGAATTTAGGTCATTCTCACTCCAGCACTCTCATCCATTATGACTAGATGGCTTTAATGTAATGCTGGCAAACCATTTAGCCTTCCTCAGTTTTGGGTTACTTTTTTATAAAATGAAGTTAATGATACTTATGCTACTTATGTCACATTTATTGTGAGTGAGAAGTTTTATAAACCTTAAAGCACTATCTGAATTTAAATTACTATTATTTCTGCCAAAGGGAAAATAAATCTGTTTCCCATTTTTAAATTATTCTCTTATCCCTTAAATATGTAAGTTATTTCTCCTGGAATATATATATATATATATATACACATACATATATATACATATATACATATATATGTATGTATATATATATATATATATATATAGGGTTAATAGTTCCATTAATTATCTCAACATAATGAAGCACCTAGAACTAAATAAATATGGTGCTATTTTATTCATTTAAGAAAGCCATCTGATCAAAGTAGATTGTAAGCAAGTAAAAAAAAAGAAGAAAATATGCTTCCATGGTTTGAGGGAAAATGCATAATTCAGCTGTGTAAGAAATAACAAGGTAAATCCAGAGAATCTTCCATGCCTTTTTGAGGAGAAATTGAGGAGGAAGGAATGGCACTGATACATGAGGTGTGAATAGTAAAGACAGAGATTAATTATTTCCAAGGCTTATTCCAAGGTTGTTAATCTATTGTTTTTCACTTGTTGTCAGAGTAACTACTGGAAATGAGTGGCCTGCCAATAATAATCTAGGGAGAATGGAGTCAGGTCATGAACTCTTAAAACTGACAAATATAAAACCTCTTTGTGTATGTGTGTGAATTCTGAAGCTAAGGATGGTAGGAGGCCTAAGTAAAGACAGTGAGTCTCATTGACAAATGGGAGCAGGCCATATTCTTCACTTTGGAGGTCCTTCCTCTATTTTTCCCACTCTTTTCTCCACATATCCCACTGGATGACACAATTCCTTGTGATAGAAAATCAGCCAGACACAGAAAGAGAGCTCAAATATTTTCTTGATCACATTTTAGTGGTTTGAAGGTCCTTACTAAAAATAGACATATTTAACCTGTCATAGGCTATATGTCTCTTTATTTTAAAATGATAGAGCAGTGAGGTATTTAAGTATCAATTGGAATATTTTTTGAAGCCAGGGAGTGTTTGGTCTGTGAAGAAATGGAAGAAGAGTCAAGCAAACTTAGAAATTTGAGAAAGAAACTTAGAAATTGTAGGCAGAAACAGGAAAAGGAAAGCAAGGAAACAAAGAAGGACATATTGAGAAGAAAAATAAACTAGATGGAAACAATCAAAGTGATCCATCAGGAGGAAAAATGGATTGGCATGAATGAGTGTAAATACAAATTTCTCCAGTAACTTTTGCAAAAGAGTGAAGACGTTCTTATTGGGGTTGAACAATATGAGTGGTATTAAGGCAACCAGACAGAAGAAGGGGTGGGCAAATGAAAGCAAAATAATGGGGGGAAAAAGACTGAAAACCTCCACTCAGTCTCACAGGCTTCTCATCAAAATGCCACATAATCATGGGTCACATAAAAAATAAAGGTTTGGCTGGAGGTGACAAATCACATAGTGGAGCTGAGTTATTGAACGGAATTGTTCATTAATTTCTTGTTAGGTCAGTTATGAAAGTGAGATTTATTTATTCATTCTACCAACATTTATTAAACACCTGCTATATGCAGAGACTTGTATTAGAATTGTGGAGGGCTACATCCAATTTATGACCCCACCTTTGAGAAACTGATAGACCAGTATTTTTTTAATAGCATAAACACAGACAATTAGAATTCACATTATCACATGATAGGAAGACAGGAGAATTTTATAATATGTACAATGCAAGACTTGAGGGGGAAGACAGAGGCAGGTAGAAGGGTAGAAAGAGCACTAGATTTTGTACTAAGAGAACATTGATTCAAATTCTGATTCAGCTATTTCCCACTTGTGTGACCTTGAAGAAACTATTTTAAAATCCCTGGACTATATTTCCCTTATCTGTAACACAAGAGTGTTTGAGTATATGACTTAGAAGATCCCATCTGGCTTGAAATCAATGGTACTATAATCCTATTTGTTGTCAGAGATGATCAGGGAAGACTTTAAGAAGAAGATGACATTTCAGTAAAACTTTAAAGGATTTATATAGAGGAAAAGAAAGAGGGAAAAGATCCTAGGCATAGGGAATTCTTTAAGCAAATAAACTCTTAGGATTTAGAACTGACGGGGGCCTTTGTGATCATCTAATCTAAGACACAAAGATACATATTTGACAAATCAGTCTGTCACATCAGATTTATATCTGATGTGTTTGGCTGGATTGGAATGATTGTAAAGCCCATATAGAATGGAAGGGTGGCAACAAATTTTGGAGGGTTTGGATGCCAGGCAGATGCTTTTATATAATGATATGATGATAATTTATAAAACTAAATACACCTTAAGGCAAATGCTCAGATCCTCTGCTCGTATTCTTTTTTCCAATACAGTAATGTAACCAAGAGAATAGCTTCTTTCCCTTGTCACAAGTTTATAATTAAATACTCTAAAACATGGGTAAGGCTAATGATGAGACTACTCAGTATTGTAATAATGATTTTTCTTAGGCACAAGTTACAGCTGGAGGCTGTGGTGTTAAAAATGTCAGGCCAGTCAAGGCAATTTTTCATGAGAATACTTAGATCATGAGAGCCTACAAGCTATAGGGGTGAGTCAAAACATTTTGCATTCGAAGAGTACTTAGAAATTATCAAATGAAGTCTAACTCATTCTTTATAAATGAGGAAAGTGAGACAAAACATTTTGCATTCGAAGAGTACTTAGAAATTATCAAATGAAGTCTAACTCATTCTTTATAAATGAGGAAAGTGAGACCTTGATGGATTTTCCCAGGATCATCCTGGTAAAACTGTAAAAAATGAATTTACAATGTAAATCTAGATTTTTTGATTCCAAAAGTTTTCTTTTTCTTTTTTATGAATTTAATTTTCCTTTTTTTATTGAATGGGAATATATTTTCTTTCTAGCTAAACTAAGAAAAAATTACAATAAATCTCCAGTCAAGCAAACCAAATTCCCACATTGATCACATTTCTCCCCCCCCCTCCACCAGATTATAATAAGCAGTCTGAGTCTATCACCTCTCTTTCAGAAGGTATATTATATACCATGCTTCATCATTAGTTTTCTGAAATCATAGTTGCTCCAGGATTGATCAATTTTTAAATTGATTAGTTATTTGCCAGAACAATGTTATTATATAATAATAATAATAATAATAATATTTTCCTGTTTTTTTCCACGTTGTAACAATTCATATGTCTTCTCAATTTTTTTGCCTATAATTATGTATTATAGCAGAAGAATATTCTCTTACTTTCATATAGCACATTATTTTAGTCATTCTGCAATAGGTGAAAACTCTTAGTTTCCAGTTCTTTGCCTTTTCAAAAAAGAGCTAATAATATAACTTTATATATGTATTCTTCCAAATGTTATTTCCAACATTTTACTTGCCCAGAACCAAGAGGTTCATCATAGGGAGAAAATAATTTGGAGCACAAAATACCTAATAATAGCATTTATATAGCTTCATCAAATATTATTTGATCCTTACAACAGTCCTATGAAGCAGATATTTTTATTATTACCCCTACTTTATTCAGAAGAAAACTAAGACTGAGAGATTAGTGATTTGACTGTTCATAATGTTATTAAATATTCAAGGTAGGAATTGAACTCAGATCTTCTTGACTGTAAGTTTAACTCCCTATCCCCTATGCCAACTAGACAACAAAACCTAGGCCGTTAATGTCTCTGGAAAATGGAAGAATATGTTCACTAACGATAAGCTCCAAAGATCAGGTATAAAAAAATATTGCTGAATGTTTGGCTTAAATTCAATGAAATCCTCTATCCTAACTGAATAGAGTTTGATAAGAGAATTTATATGTATGATAAAATGTTTATGAAAAGTATTTATCATGTACCAAAGACATTGCTAATTGTCTATATACTGAGGAAGACAGCACATTAAGGTGATTTAGAAAATAGGAAAAGTGGTGAAGATGGAAAAGTATTAACAACATAGTTTGGAAAATCACATGACATGTTTCCAGAAAGGATAATAAGGTGAAAGCATATGTATCATAATTCAAGAGTTCCAAGAGTAAAGTCTGAGGTTTTGTGAGAAAGGGACAAAGGGTCTAAAGTAGATGAATAGATGAAAAGGGATAAAGTAGATGAACTGACAGGGAAATGTTGGAGACCTGGTTCTCAGCAATAAGGTGAACACTGTTCTAGTATGTTTAAGATGAATAAATTGTTTGAAAAAAAAATTTCATACCCATGCTTTGTCAAACCATGACAAACTGCTAATCTTATTAAGTCTTGATATGAGGTATTAATCCAAATCCCATTGCTTCATTTAATGAACTTAAGTTCTGGACAGTCACTGATTTCTGCCTGTATGTTCCTACATGAGAAAGAGTTAATTATTGTTGAATGGCAGGCACTTACATTGTTTGTCTTTGCCTTTTTTTTTTTTTTTGAGGGAATAGGGGTTAAGCGACCAGAGTTACACAGCTATGAAGTGTTAAGTGTCTGAGACCAAATTTGAACTCAAGTCCTCCTGACTTCCGGGCTGATGTTCTATTCACTGAGCCCATTAGATGCCCCTATATCTCTGACTTTTTAAAACCATATAGCAGAGGTAGATGCAAACTGTTGGATTTACAGCTTTTTCTGAATAATTGGCATCAGAAATGTCTCATACAGTCTTATATTTTCATAATTCAATGAAATCTATATTCTTACCATTTATCAGGGAACCTGACACATAGAAGATATTTAATAGATGTTAACTAATTGATCTCTTTTTAATTATATAGCACTCTAAACTTTAACATTTTAAGAGCCAGTGCCTTCAGTGGTATAGATATACTATCTAGCAAAGGATACTGTAATTGTGAGTTGCTTTTGAATGAAATTTTTCTCACTGGGTGGCCAACCCTCCTTCTATTGTGTTTCTTCACCTTTTCATCTATTCTCAGACAAAAAGTAGATCATCAATTACTCTAAATGAATGGGAAACCTTTGTAACTTTATAATATTTAACAGAGCCTTTGATCTTCTAGGCTAGACTTTTAAGTATATAAGACTACAATGTCATGAAATAATCTAGATCTAAGAAAAGGACCTTACTGGAGCATATGAATCTATACTTGAATACTTTCATGGATAGGTAATCTTATCTGAGTGAATACTTGTTCTATTCCTTTCTGCACACAATTCCTGAACAAAGCTTCTCATTAATTCCCTATAGATAATCCATTCAACATTGTTAAGGTCTTCTTCTGAGTCTTTCAATATTTTGGTAATACCCTCATATATTTTGGTAATGCCCTCATATTGCCCATATGTCATCCCTCATGGTTGTAACATAACATCCCACTTCCTTTCATAAAAATACATAAGAATAATTGTTTCTCAAAATCCTCCAGAGAAAAACATTCTAAAATTCCTTTTGAAAATGCTATCCTCGGGGGCAGCTAGGTGGCACAGTGGATAGAGAATCAGCCTTGAAGTCAGGAAGACCTGAGTTCAAATCTGACCTCAGACACTTAACATTCCCTAGCTGTGTAACCTCGGGCAAGTCACCCCATTTGCCTCAGCAAAAAAAAAAAAACAAAAAAAAAAACAAAAATGCTGTCCTCCAAAAAAATTGGAAATTGAGGGGATAACCATCAGTTGGGGAATGGCTCAATAACCTGTGTTGTGTGGATGAAATATTATTTATGGAATGATGGAATTTTATGATTGAATTATATTATCCTATGGAAAATGATGAGCAGGATGCTCTCAGGGAGAAAAAAACACTTGGAAAGTGCTGCATGAATTGTACTATTTACAAAGTAATAGCAAAGTTCTGGGAAGACTAACTGTGAATGATTTTGCTATTCTCAGTAGTACAATCATCCATGACTACTCTGAAGGCCTTATGACAAAAAATCCTATCCATACCCAGAGAAAGAACTGATTATGTCTGAATACAGA